>CAKALU010044530.1:0-17611 GCA_916700995.1 Hozukius guyotensis | reverse complement strand
AAGTATGAATGTTTGCACTGGAAGCTCTACTGCCTTGTATTCATTCCAGTATTTCCAAATGATGAAATTCCACTCCTAAGCTGCCAGGCATCAAACTAGAGAAAAAAAGGGAGGAAATTGGGGCACAAAAAAAGAGAAGCTATTTGAGCTCTGAAAACTCAGCCTCAACAGTTTCCAAAACACATTCCTTAAAATGCACATCACAGCACAGCACTAAGTAGTTCATACATATGAAATAAAGAAAAGAACTTGAGGCGGGAAAAGCAGAAACATTAAAAAAAGCAAGAAAAGTGCATGTCATATCACAGGATATGAAAGCCTTTTCTACCTCCTGTCTTTTCATGCCTCTCTTTTTAATAAGAAGCCTTTCTAGCTGCTAACAACACTCCACATCAAGATTCTATGCTGAGTGTGTGTGCCTGTGTGGGCCCTCTAATAGGTGTCTGTGTAATTGGCTGGTTGACAGGCTTATCACTAACAGGCGTGAGATGAAGGGCTCCGCGGAGGAGACGTCCATCCTCGCTCTCCTTCTGTTGCCATGTCACCGTACACAAGCACACATCTGTAAGCAAAACTAAGCAAGGCTGAGCACTCTAAGGGTGGATGCCTGAATATGAAAAGATCAGTGTGTACCCAATTTCTGATTATGGTACATGTGTCCTGCATTTTTTTTAAACAAGCAACTATACATCAGAAGTGTCAGACAGACCACTGGAGAGTTCAATAACGTACATAAGATAACTACAAAACTGCCGCTGTACAGTTACACATGTAGGCCATTTGTACAATATGTGATTATATAGTATAACTGGCATCTATGGGTTGCTAGAAGTTTGGCAGAGTATTTACCTAACAATGTTTAAAGGTACTGTACTCCCCCGGGGAGACAGAGAGAAACAGAGAGAGAAGTAGAGATGTGATACAAAACCTTTCTTTGATCATGAAGCCTAATGTAACTCTACAATTCTCTGGTTTACCAGTAAAGTGTATGAACTACAGTGCAGATCGGAGTCTCTGTTAACAGTGACAAACAACAGCTGTCTCATACGAACGGGTCCAACGCTGGCTGTATCGTCACTGCTCTGCATTTTTATAAACTGTGATAAACTGGTCAAGTTTACGATCTGTAAAACGTTCTAAAATTGGTGTATAATGTTGTCAATATATTACCCCCAACTCTGTCTTCCAGCGTCCTGGCATGTGTCATACAGCAGTGGTTCCCCTTAAGAGGGCGCCAAAGATCCCAGGGGGTGCGCCAGGATTTGTCTTCTCTGAGGTTGTCAATATAAGATTTGCATATGTTTAACTAAAATCATAATAACACACTTACTGGATAATTTATTCAAAAGTCTGTATATAAAACTATTTAAAAAGATACATGTTTTTGCAACTTAGAAGGCTTAGATGCCCAAATTGAAAGGAGTATAGTCACCGCTCAATGTATACAAAAACAAACAGCATATGTTACTTTCTAATTTGTTCAAACACCTGCAAGCAATTATTCTTGACGGCCCATATGGTTAAGAAGAAGGGGGATAGCAGCTTGATAGAAAATAGCCCAAAGTAGTAAGATATTGGTATAACTCTTCCTGCGTTATTATGTCAAAGTGACAAAATATATTTTAAAGGAAATGTCCCGACTGGTGAGAGATACCTGTATTCAGTAGATGTCGCACCGGTTAGAGAGGTCTAATCATAGACGGGCCCGGTGGTGAGGCAGCCTGATCCCTGATGGCTTTTCTGCACTTTTAATGTCCTACATTAAATCCCCACCAGCTGACCCTGGGCTCTGACATCCCTGTAAGGACAGCAGGTGTAAAGAATGTCTTCCCTCTCAGGAATCAATGCTTTTGTAAAAGAAAAAAGAAAAATTATAGTAGCTACAAAAGGTTTCTGAAAACAATTTAGTCGTGCATGCTGAAACTAATCTTATTGCTGATAACTTGCTATTATTTTTTTCAAAGAAGTATTACAGGTTGTTACTGTGTAGAGTTCAAACGATTAGTTGATTAGTTGATCGACAGAAAAGTAACCGACAGCTATTTTGATAATTGATTCATCAAGTAGTTTTTAAAGCAGGTTTTCTTTTGACTTTTGGTCAGACAAAACAAGACATTTGAAGATGTCATCTTAGACTCTGTGGAAACTGCGATGGACATATTTCACTATTTTTCTGACTCATGTTTGATATATGTATGATAAGTGCAACAAGAGTCTCAAAAAAAGTAAATCTCGCAAAATCTCTCGTGATCAAACGTGACTTTAGTGTAAACAAAAATGGCGGACGACAGGCAGGAAGACTTAGTGATGTTAGTTTTTGCACTACTTTGTACTGAAAATTCAAGATGAAAAAAATAAAATAATGGACGAATTCATGGAGACACGTTAAATAAACACTTGTGTTGTTGCCACAAATCAACAAGTTGGTCCTCCGTTTCTTACTACTACTTTATGCTTCACGTTTTGCATTAAAAATGGTAAATGGTGCATTTATATAGCGCTTTTCAATTCTTTCCACTCATAGAGCTTTACACTACATGTCAGCATTCACACACACACATTCATACACTGATGGAAGAGACTGCCATGCAAGATCCCATCAGGCTCTAATCTAAATACTCATTCACACACCAGCAATTTGGGGTTAAGTATCTTGCTCAAGAACACTTTGACATGTGACCCGAGGAGCCGCTGCCCATTAGCTCATGCATTAACGGCAGCTGACATGACAACGGTGGTTGTCCTTCCGCTTCAGTCAGATGGGTTTTCAATTGGCTATCGTTCTTTCCCACGTGACTGTATATGATGGACTTCCGAGCTGATCGGGGGATGTAAAAAAAACTGTTAACACACCTCACACCATAGGAATATTTTGAAAGATAATCTTTAGAACCATCAAAAAAATTGGGGCTTTGCTGACCATTTTCGGGAGGGGGGAATCATGCGCAAAATCGGCTTTATTCTCGTATAGTGTGTGCCTCGCATTAGGCGCCAAAAACTGTGTGAGGAAAGGCCTCAGAAAAGGAAGGCTAAATATGGGAGAGAGTTACGGTGTGCAGTTCCCTGCAAGCTTATCTAAAATATCAGCTGGATCAAAGTGAGACAGTGTGTGTGTGTGAGACAGCGAGTAAAAGATTGATTGAAGTGATACCTTGAGTCCTCCACACTCTGCTGCTGATCCCTGGTCCACTCCGGTGATGTAGATACCCAGAGCATATTCTGCTCCCCCCCGGATCATCAGACCCAGAGACCGGCCATCATCCAGAACCAAGTTGACCTATTGAAGACAGACAGAGAAACCGATAAATACGGCAGAAGCAGGGGTTAAATACATAAAAATGGTGTGAACCAGACACCTCTTTTTGCAGTCTCAATTGCGCTGCGTGACAGGCTGCCAGACTCGCCCGGGGTGTCGGGCTTTTCACACTGAAATGGAGATGTGAAACACAATGCATAGAAGAAATGACAGCCATGCTCTGAGCTGGGATTTGCCGGCAGAGAGTTTCAGTAGATGTGGTGACTCAGTCAGAGCCATTAATGGAGGAGGCTGAATCTGTTCTGATTGGAGGAATGAGGAATGTTTGAATTTGTCAATCAGTTTGTTTACAAGGCTCATCCGTGTCATTCTCCCTAATAAGCAGAGCGGACGATATGTGACACTGTTTGAAATCAAACAACCAACCTTAATCTACCAACCGGAAATATCTCTGCTATAGCACCCAATTAAACACACTGCTGCAGGGAGCTGATGATACCTACAGGACATACGTGACTGTGCCAAAATGACTCCAGTTTCTACATTTGTCTATTTAACAAGCTATTCAATCTTGTACTGTATTTAAGCATGGAAAGCTCTATTCAGGGCAAAATTAGTTTACTTGTAATGATCATAATACATGATGTATGTAAACAACAAATTATGCTTCTTTTAAAGCAAAACTAGAATTACCGCTTCAAGGTTGTATGCCTCCGCCAACCAGTCAAGTTGCATCCATGTATGTCCAAAATATCATCACTTCATCCTGTTATACATGTGAGTGAAATTATCATAATTGGCATATGAATTCTTGAGTAATTGCCAAAAATGTGCTTTGTGAAGTCATAGTGACCTTGACCTTTGACCACCAAAACCTAATCAGTTTATCCTTTAGTCCGAGTGGACGTTTGTGCCAAATTTGAAGAAATTTGCTCCAGGCGTTCCTCAGATATTGTGCTCACAAGAATGGACAGTCGGACGGACGGTCGGACGGACAACCCGAAAACATAATGCCCCCGGCCATGGCGGTCACCGGTGTGGAGGCATAAAAAGTCCATGCTGTCACAGACAGCATGCGTATTGTCTGAATAAAAAAAATAAAATAAAAAAAATCAATTTCAGTTTTTGCATCTGAAAAGTTAAATACTCTTATTTACCGGTATTTTAACATTTGTGTTATTACTGAAACCATCAGTGCGACTTGATTACCTGAAGCCAAAATAGAGTCAATGTCTCAAGATGTTATAAAGCAACGTATACACTCAGAGGAAAGCTGGAAACCAGCGTAAACACCGCAGTATATATGTGGTTTAAAAGACGTTGACATGGAATCCATCCAGCAGGGTACCTCTAACATTTACATCCAAACTGTCTCCCTTCTCTGCAGGACACACAGCTTTGGGTTGGACGTTAAGAGGCTGTTCTTCCAAGGATAGTGACACATCCTTTACACATTTTTTTTTTACACAATTTTTTAAAATAATTCTATAATATGTTTCAGGCAGTGCTAAAGCACCTGAACAAGAACTCAGTGATCAGGAAGAAGCTATTTGCTGATAATCCATCTGTTGGATTAGATTAAGGAGTGACAACGTCCACTCATTCTGCACAAATCAGACATCTACTTTTCTCAGTAAAATGATGACACATTTGACAGTTGAGTGGACCTAACACATCTCATTGAGAGTGAGTCTGATAAGCAGAGGGACTAGAGGGACGGCACTTGGCATGTAAAGATAAAACTATATATATATATATATTAACCTCCCAGCTGCTGTCCCATGCCTTGATCTATGAAAGGCTTCGGTAGGCCTATTTGCTTTCCGTTCCGGAGGCTATAGGGTTGGATGAAGGGTTCATTTGTCTGATAAAACAGCTTTATTCTACCCCACTGGCAGTGACTCCATCAAGTTTAATCTGCTCTTCTTTGTTTGGTGCCGCTGGGTCATCTCATCAGGGGTGTCCCTTAACTCTGCAGCTATTTGCTTTGGCCCTTGAGCCTTTAGCTCACTTAATGCAGTAATTTTCAAATGTCAGAGCCATCTTTGTTCATGGCACACAACATTACATGCTGATGATTTCAAAATGTTTACTTAATGGTACTGTGAGGAACCTTTATCTGGTTATGAAACCGTCTAAATTTAATATTGATCTTTCTATATGACCAACATAAGCAAACGAGACCATCAGAATATTGGCTATTTTTTATATCGTTATTCTTAATCACTTTTTTTTATCTCTGTGGAAGATATCTGACGTTTGGTTCCCACTTCTATCAAGACTTGTGAGCTAATAGTAAAACGAAGTTGGTATCACGTGGTATCTCTAGGTCGTCAGTTAGTGTGGAAAAAACTGATAAATGGCTGAGCTTGACGGTAAGTGACTGGCAACCACTTGTTGTGAAGAAAATGCAATGGAACGAGGAGGGAGAATGTGACATCTAGTGGCTGAATGTCATCAATAGCACCTTTAAGTAAGTAGCTGCGTAATAAGCGGGAAAATGTAGAGCGAGCCGGCCATTGTTGCACAATCAACCCAGAAAGGGCAATGCAGGACACCAACTTTCCCCTACTTGGAAAGCAAAGAGACCACATTAAAGTTTACACTGTGCACTGGGAGAGTCTCAGCAGTGGCTTAGCTGTGCCAAACTTTAAATTGTGCATTTTCCTCCATCACAATGAAGCCAGTGATTACTGGGTTTGATCCTAATGTAGCTGTCTGTTGCCAAGATTGAAAAGCAGACTCAGTAGCACCTTGGCAACTACAACATGACACGTATGCAAATATCTCTATTAAACAATGTCAGTTTCCTCCTTGTTATTTCCCCACCGGTGTCTGTTTGGCATCTGGCGCAGGAATCTTACTTTCATTCAAAGCATATGGCCGCTGCAGCTCTTCTTTTTTAATAACAACTGTCTGCTTATTGGGGGTAAGTCAGCCACCTTTGCTCAGTGAGAATACGGAGGCATTCATGCTCTCTGTGACATTTATGCAGGACATGGTTTTTAATTACCAGACTCATGCTTCTTTCATTGGCAGCACATACTGTAGCAGCTCTTAGGGCTCATAGTGTTCTCTGGCATCTGCTGTTATCATGGAACAACTTCAATATGCTGTTTGTCTCTAAAAAGAGTCTCAGTGGTCTGGTGTCGCTGTTTTGTAAGCAGTGGAATGTGAGGCGGCACTCATGGAGCCTTTGTTTGGGATAGACACGTGCATTTAATCATTCAATCTCATGAATTACTGTATATAACACATATTATAATGAGTGAAATTACTGCTGCGTGAATGAACTGCATCATACAAGTAGCAAAGAAGCTAAAACAGCCAAACTATCTACTAGACACTGGAGTTAAAACATTTTCTAAACGTTATCTACTTGGCAATAACTACAGCCTGTATCAATGGAGCGAGCTGAAGCAGTAAAGATTAATGTGTGGCTCTCAGCTGCTGAAAAATTGAAAGTTTGAGTGTAATAAATCTTTTAAACAGCTCTGACAGCTCCTTCCCTACAGGTTGCCAGGTGGTGACAGGGTGGAGTTTTGTGGTACCGAAGGTCCAATTACTGTTATTGTTTAAGTTTTTGGTATTTTTTTTTAGTGTCCATCATCTTTTGTCCATTACCGAGTCTTACAATTATAATTCACTTTTAGGCCCCCATCAGACAAGAGTGTGTTTTAGCAGCCTGAGGCGGCTTTTTGTAATTGTTTTCAATGAGATTGAAACGCGCTGTTTTTGCTTTGCTGAGCGCCTCACGTTTATCAGCTCTGTGCGCCTTGTATTTTTACAGGAGAGCCCCGAACGCCTCCAATTTAAATTTTTTTTAATTTAGAGCGGAAAGGCGGCCGACATCATTAATGTTTTTTTTTCTTTGTGGTGACTTTTGCTGGATAGCTGGAGCTTTAATACTTCACCAACCATAGTTACCATGATATGAACAGAAAGCAGCAGGAGGTAAATTAGTGCGGTACTTGAGATTTTGGGTAAGTTGTTCTCATAAATTCGAACTGTACTATTAAATATTTGGGTTGCATACAGTTCATGGTTTGTAATAAGATAACGTTAGCATTCATTTGGTGGTTGCTTAGTAACATATAAAGTAGGTATAGTGTAGTCATAGTGTAGTAGTGTAGTAGTAATAGTGTAGTCATAGTGAAAGCCGTAGATGTCCACTGAGGCCAGGTCGACCTCATTGTTGGCGTAGATGGTGGAGGAGTTGAGGAGGTTGCACGTACCCGGTGGGATCAGGTCAATCGATACAAATATTTATTCACGATTATTCACATAACTGTCCATAGTTAATCGCAAATTAATCACACATTTTTTATCTGTTCAAAATGTACCTTAAAGGGAGATTGGTCAAGTATTTAATACTATTGTCAACATGGGAGTGGGCAAATATACTTGCTTTATGCAAATATATGTATATATTAATGGAGATCAATTAACACAAAACAATGACAAATATTGTCCAGAAACCCTCACAGGTACTGCATTTAGCATAAAAAATATGCTCAAATCATAACATGGCAAACTCAAGCCCAACAGGCAACAACAGCTGTCAGCGTGTCAGTGTGCTGACTTGACTATGACTTGCCCCAAACTGCATGTGATTATCATAAAGTGGGCATGTCTGTAAAGGGGAGACTCGTGGGTACTCATAGAACCAATTTTCATTCACATATCTTGAGGTCAGAGGTCAAGGGACCCCTTTGAAAATGTCAATTTTTCCTTGCTAAAATTTAGCACAAGTTTGGAGCCTTATTTAGCCTCTTTCTCAACAAGCTAGTATGACACGGTTGGTACCAATGGATTCCTTAGGTTTCATATGATGCCAGTATCTTCACTCTAGCTTTAAAACTACATCTAACGCGTTATTATCACGTTAACTTTGACAGCCAGAATATAAAGTAAAAAAGATGCAGAAAACTGCAAAATGCGCTCTATCTGATCTGCCTTACTCTTCCAGACTTCCATCAAAGTCACCCCGGTCGGTCACATACGTTGGAATCAGATGATAACGTGATTTGCTGACCATCCAAACTACTTAAACTCTTTCACAGCCACTATAACTGGGCATTGCAAATATATCTGAAGTCTGATTCTGCAAATCAATAACCTACTTTATGTCTCACATATATTCAGACACTGGTTTTGGTGGACAGTTTGGGAGAAAGTTCGATGAGGGTGAGGAGTTAACATGATGGAGTTAAGTAGAGTGGAGATCAGAGTCCTATGACACAGAGACGTTCAGCAAAAAGGGACTTCATTAGCAGAGTGAGAAAAACAAAACTGTTCATAACTCTGCTGAATGTAAACAAAGAAGTTATTATCCAGTCTAATGTTCCTTTCACAGCATGACGCCTGTTACAGCAGCAAAACTTTTGTTGGTGTCTTTAAAGGAAGTTGGATATGACTTTTAACATTTTTTTATGGAATTCATGATTTAACTTTTTTATATTTAGTTTCTTTAGCTCAGCTTTATTTAGCTCGTCTTTTTACATTTGTCATGAATATTCCATTATATATATTCTAGCATTAACTCTCAGAGATTTAAAGAATTATAAGACATTATCCATGCAGCTAATACAGTATATCGGCAGTACATTTTTTGCAAACAGAAGATGTTGCTTAAGTGCAAAGTGCACAATGGATGTAAGGGGCAACACGTTTTGAACAAATCAATGTCATGGCGACCTATGAAATATTTAAAATGATGAATCAACATACATAGTGCTGGACACATCTTATTCAGAATATGAATATTTTACTTTTCCCGCTTTCCCCGCGGGGAAATCTTGCACCACAGCGCATTGTCACCGCATTTTGTACCGTACGTAACGCAGCGTAATGACTTCAGAACAAGCGTGCAATGTGTTGACATGGAAGTCAGAAGCTTAGCTTTCCACTGCAAGAAGAATGAATGCTATGGCTATTATGGTTTTTATTTTAGATAGATTTAAACAGGATCATGCAAACAGCGACCTGTTTTCAAAGGGTCAAACAAAAAAGGTATAGACAATGGAAACACTGCTCCGTTATTGCAGCACTCCACTGTTTTGTTTCCCACGTAAAGCCTCACCTTCTTCTCGTCTCCCTCCTGCAGTAGCTGCATGTTGCTGCGTCGCTGGCTGTCAGTTCTCCGCAGGGTGGCGCTCCGATGCTCAGGCAGGTCAGGAGGAGGGGATACACTCCGACCCTGAGGGTCAACCCAGGTATAAACATGGTTGGTCACATAGCCACCTGGAATCCGCCCGACCGAACGCACAGAGAGGCAAAGCTTTTTACTGCCCTTTAGCACCTGAGGAGAGGAAAGGAGAGGAGAGGAGAGGAGAGTGAATTCAGGCCACACTATCAACACAAGTCAAACATTTGTATTTCTCAAAACATACAAGACATGAGTGCAAGTTCAAAGAGAAAAGAGTACCATCACAAATCCACACTTCAATCAATTTAATTTGATTTTCTAAGGCCATAGAATATGCCCACATAAATATGTGTGTGGTACAAACACTGTGTGGGGATGTAGCAGTGAATAAAGGTGGACACAATAAATTTGGGCAAATATTAAAGATTATAGAGAAGCAACCTATTTTTGCAGTGCTTCCCATAACACCAAACACCCCCCACACACACACACAGTAAACACATTTCTAACACATTTCTACTGAAAATTGCTGTTGGCTGTGCCTCATTGCCTTCTGATAGCTTGCTGTATGTGCAATCCCTCTGCAGATCAATGTATTCCCATGTGCCCGGTGGTCTGGAGAAATCGGACCGAACAGAGTTGAAGCTCTTAATGATCAAACAATCCTTGTGCACCACAAACACAAACAGGACCTGGGCTTTCATTTCACACTAGGAAAGATCACAAACACTGCCAATTTAAAAACTGATATTACTATTACTACTGCAAGACAGTAGGCTCACTTCATGAGTGTACTGCATTTTTGCACAGACCGCAATCTCAATTAAAGGCACAAGTCTCTGGAATTCCCTACCTGTCAACTCAAAGCAGAGTCAGGATTTTAATACATTTTCTACAATATTCAAGTCCTGGTTTAAACTTGGCCAGAACTGTTTTCATTAGGGATGGGCGGCTTGATACTGTGATATCAATACTTCAATACTCACAAGCTACTCATTTGGTATTGATTCCTTTTGAAAAATATTAATTATAAATCATATAAACAAAACGTGGGTGGCTGCATCACTTCCAAATGTTTTCAATATAATGTTTGTGCCAAAACAGCCCTGAGCTGTCCCGTGTCAAATGACTGTGGAAACCTATGTGAGATCAAAACGTAGCACGCAGTCGTGCACTTCCGCATTAAAAATGTGAGTGAGTCTACTGCAGGAGGTCTACTGAGGCCGAGCCGAGTGTTGGAGAATGGCAGAATGGCAGAAAGGAAACGTAGCATTGTGTGGTGCTACTTTTCCCCTGTAGATAAAATCATGGCAAGCTGCACTAATTGTAACAAGAAAGTGGCACACAACAGCAACACGAGTACCCTCTTTAAAAATTTAAAAACAACACACTGAAAGTTACGTAAGTTAAGTAAGGAGGCGGAACAAAAACAAGAAGATGTCCATACATCCAAGTCTCCTGCACCACCCTCTGTCCAACAAAAGACATTGCAAAGGAGAGATTTGAGAGAGGCAAAGCATATTCAGGTTCCGGTAGCACCATTATTAGTTTGTTTATGCCATGTCTGTCTGTCTGTCTACACTAAACTTCATCATCACGATCTCATTTTATAGTTGGTTGTTACGTGAGTTCAAGTTTCAAGTTCTTTATAATCATGTGTACAACAATTACAGTGAAGCAGTCGTTGGCATTGAAAATCTTGGACCTCAGACTCCCTCCAACAATGCTCATTAAATACACAGGCTATAAAAAAAGGAAAATCAATCAGAAGCAAAATGATAATCTACGACATAAAATAGTGTATAAAATCTAAACATAAATAAAATGTCAAATAAAGTAGCCTAATATTTTGTGATACTGTTTGTTTCATTTCAAATATTTGAATCGATTGACAGCCCTAGTAATCAGTAAAAACTAAAAGAAAAATCTCAAAACCCATACCATGATACCCCCAGAAGTCCTTTCTGTTGACTCTGCATGTCAGGTTGGTGAAAAGACTTCTCAAAGTAGCTCTTTATTCTGCACCAAAACACAATACACCTCCATTCTCTTCTTCAGTGAACCACAAATAACGCTAACGCTCACATTAATCTCCCCTCATCTGTCTTCTTCCGACAGTACTTGCAAAGAACTACTAAATGCTCTGGGTGGAAGGCCTATTAACATATGCCGCGAGCAACAACTCAAATTATTTCTTGTCACAGTGCAGCAGATTGCAGAGGAGGCCCGTCTCCTTGAGCACAACGATCCAGCTGAATCAATTTCACAATCCTGATTTGTGCTGAGAGATAATAACTTCAATTCTGAGGCAACAAAAACCCTGTCAGCACTGAAGATCACTGACTGGAGCAATATGCCTGTCGTCTCTCCCTCCCTCTTCCACCTCCTCCCCTCTTTATGGGCAGCATCAGTGCAGAGGTGTAAATAAAAGTATACAACCGATAAGTTCAGCGACACATGAGCGGGCACACTGCTAGTGGCTTTTACTCACAGAGAGAAGATGAAACTTCAAGACAAAAAAATACTTTCATACAGAAAGGCACACAGAGTCATGCACAAACAGCATGGAGTCAAAAAGGAAAATTGCCTGTCTTCTTGATTTTATTGTTGTGTCAAAATTTTGACAGCGTTGATGTCTAAGGCTATCTCCTTGATTTGAACAGTGCACATCACCAGCCCATGACATGTATCGCATCCCTCTGAGCCATCACATATCACCAGGGGGTCCTGGGAATCCAAATGCAATCAGGATCACACTGTTTTCAGCGCGAACATGCTGCACATGTTGCAAAAAAAAGAATACTGGGGTGACATTTCCTTTTGCAATTACTACGGTGCCATATCCCTACAATACGCACACATTTGAATGCAAGCTGTCATAAGAAGTGTACAATTTTCTACTTTTACTTTTACCGTCTATGTAATGTTGCTTTTGACAACGAAGTAACATCAGCTAAGTTAACACTTAGCTTCTTAGCTAGTCTAGTTAGTTAGTGGGCTAAAGGCACTGTCTAGGGGCTGCTGTGGTCCCACAGAATAAATTAACTCAATCAACTAACTGTGGCGTAATGGTGAAATATAAAATGAGTTGCTCCAACTAGGGCAACCTAATGACCAAAAAGTAAACATCATTAATTGGTCAACATCACAACAACACCAACAAAGTGTCTGCTAACCGTGTTAACTGACTCTCAGCCGAAAGTGTTGTGGTTGCTCGTAGTGACAACAGCTGTTGAAAACACCAACAGAACATGTAGGTGTCCTCATAAAAGCCTTCAATTTGACTTTAATCCGTTTTAAATACATACTCATCTATGTTTATTATCTACACTGAACATTTCCGTAAGTTACTACGAGCAACAACAGACGTCTCGGAGGTTTGGCTGAAAGTCACTAGTTAACACGGTTAGCAGACACTGAGTCACTACGACTTGCCACCACAGTAATGGCGGCACCACTAGATTGCGGAACACACAAAGCAGTTGCAGGATTTGTCTATACTGATTTCTTGTATACTGACCATATAACATCTCAACACAATCTCACTCACAACTTGTCAAATACCGCCGCTTGGTCAGTGGCCTCAAACTATGACACTCTACGTACCCCTCAAGCGTCAGTTTTGGACGTGTCAGGCACGGCGTGTCAGTTTCGGCTCGTTACATGCATCGTGTCTTTTCAAAATAAACTTCTGTGTTCACAGGGAACGTAGAGTTGCTGCTCGTTACATGCATACAGTGAATATTTCAAAATAAACTTCCAAAGTAGGTTTACTTAGTTTTTACGTTTACTTGATTAGGTTTAGGCAACATAACTGCTTGGTTAGGTTTAGGAAAAGATTGTGGTTTGGGTTAAAATGGGCTCGTTACATAAGTTACGTAACAAACCAACCATCCACTCCGACTTGGACTTTCTTGCTCTTTGTACTACGTCAGTTGCTCTGACTGTATAATAATGACGTGGATAGGTTTATATCGGAGTTAGTTGAAAGCCCGGTGCGTCTCATACAGATGCTAACAGGTGCCTCGGTGACTCGGTGCTCGAGGACCACTGACCAAGCGTCTGAATTTGACAAGTGAGGAGTGAGAACAGGTTGAACGTGAATTATGTAGTACATACTGAAGACTACTATTATGGAACTGGGACACAGCTATAATTATGTGGAGACTAGGAGGATAGAAAGTTCTACGGGATGATGATATCACTGCAAAAGAATCTTTACAAATTGCACTGCAGGATCCACAATCTCAAGCAGGTTTTTAACTCAAATTACTGGGGTGTTTTTTTTATTTGTTGATTGTTTGATCCAAGCACATTGGCTTCTCTCTTATAGACTCTTTGCCAACCAGCTACAGAGCACCACTTTGATTTATGGTTCCGAACAGAGTTTATCAATGCTGGTCTGAGAAATGTAGCTGCATTTAGGGGGAACGGAGGGAGAAGGCAAAATGGGCAGTGTTTGGATGCAATAAGAAGCAGGAGTGCATGGAGTTAGGGCAACATGACAAACGGAGAAAAAGAAAGATGCAGGGTAATGGAGGCGATGGCGGGAGGGCAGCGGGTTTAACAGGCTGCTCCGTCCTGTGAATAAGAAACAGTGGTAATTGACTAAGCAGTCGTTGTACAGTGGCCCTAATGCGTCGTCCCTTGAGGAAAGTGCTGATTGTGACACTGGGCTGATGGGGCTCGGCCCCGCTTTCAAACAGAACCAACATAGCTGGGGAAATAATGGAATGTATACCAGAGCAAGATGGGAAAATGGCAACGGCAGGTAAACTGTTTTCAGATGATGCCGCGGCAAAAACAATACGCTTTCATGAGAGTCCGGGCAATCCATTCTATACACAAAAGCTGACTGCATAAAGCTTGGCTGCGGCTGTAGAATTCATCCAGTTTCACCACTTAGAAATGCATGGCCATATACTGCAGGAGATTTAATGCTACCTGGTGTCAGGAAAATTACAGAGTAAGAAATGACTTACGGTATGAGACATGAGGGATTCAACCATTACCCCTAGTTATGTAAAGAGTATGTATTAAATGGCCCCAATGCTAACTCCTCAATTGGAGTAGCTAAATCTCCAATCATTAGATGATGTCGTGTGCTAATATGAATACAGTATGTGTCGTGACTACACAACTATTTGAATAGCAAAATGTGTGTCAAAATCTGTATATGAATTCAAACAAGTCAATAATAATAGACAACGTATTCCCCAGGTTGTCAAATCATTTATATGAAGGCAGCCTTTCTGCCAGTGTAAAGACTAGGTGATAAAGGCCCTGTAAACAAAATACTTGCATATTTACAAAAAATGAATTGTAACTAGGTTCATTATTATACCATCTAAATCTATTGCTAATCAAAGTAAGCAAGATGAAATGAGTAAATGTGCAGAGCGGTGTGAGAAAAAATTGATACAGCATTGTATCGCAATATTTTTTGTGGTAATACTGTATCTTCTTAACCTCCTCTTAACAATCTCGCTATTCTCTCTTTCAGAGGTTGTGTCGGATGAAACTACAAAACCTAACCTAATCGATTGGTACCAACCATGTCCTGTTAGCTTGTTGAGAAGAACACTAATTAACGCTCCAAAGTTACACTAAATTTTGGCGAGGAAAAACTGGCATGGCCATTTTCAAAGAGGCCCTTTGACCTCTCACCTCAAGATATGTGTATGAAAACTGTGAGATGAACACAGTGAAAGCTGAATCTTATTAGATAAAACAGATGTTGACAAACTGCATAATCTGCAGTTGAATCTGCAGAGGAATTCCCTTGCAAACAAGGAAGATGACGGGACATTAGGAACGCTGGCATATGCGTGCATATCTTTCTTGCATAACATGACAAAAAACTCTCTAGAATGATTCATAATCTTTGTTGTTTTTCTGTTGTAAAAACACTTGAGATTTGTTGCTGTGCTCTGTTTTTGAAATAAACTCACTAAATGAATCATCAAATCTAGAGGAAAAAAATTGCTAAGCTGGCAACGCTGGGCCCCCAACTGGAGTTAAGCCCCCACTGCTCTACCTGATGTCCAATACAAGAACACAAAGTCTCTGCTTTCATGAGGGTTCAGACAAGGTTTTGGTTTGGACAGGTGGATTTATGAGAGTAAAAGAAAACGATCCACCAGTCGTCTGTTAAAAGCCTTTCTTCTTTTGGTGCTGGCAGATGATTTGGCTGCAGAGTTGGAACCACTCAATGCTAATTGTTCCAGCTAATTGCACCCGCTTGATAAGATGTCGTGAACACACATGATGCACAGGTGAACACAGGTTCATCAAAGCGTGCAATCTTTGTACACAGTCACACACAAACAATCACACCAACCTGCGAGCACACAGATCGGATGGATGAGAGTGATACAGACGCACAAAGCACAGGAAACAAAGAAAAAAAAAAAACAGTTAGGCAAATTGCCTTTCACCCTGTTTATTTGCTGCTGTCAGAAAAAATCAGCTTCACACGAACACACACACACACCAGTGATATTTGTAAGAAAAATCTACTGTCCAATACAATTCCACAATGCTACTACAAGCACAACTTCTTATCTAAATTCTATTTTTAAAATATAGTTAGGGTACATCACACATGCTCTCAAAGAAGGTCTCTTTCTCATATTACAGGACTGGAAACATAATTGCTCTGATGCATAATTTTAGGTCTCATATCAAACCTTTTTAAAGGAGCTCTATACGGAATCTCAACATGGCGATGGCTGAGCCAACGGCTCGCAGCTAACAGTGCTAACAGCGCAATGAAAACAACAATAACAGGGCTGACAGAGCTAACAGTGTTTTACCTTGGGGCGGAACCAAAGGGTGGACGTTTCCCCCCTTAAATGACAGAAACGATCTTTGGAAAACATTTATTTGACGTGTACCTTACTTTATAGTTTGGCCCATGTCCCATCTGCTAACATGGAGGGGGTGAGATTTATGACATGTACTGCAGCCAGCCACGAGGGGGCGATCAAGATGTTTTGGCTTCACTTTTGGGGAGCTGTCATGTTGCCAATCGTTATATACAGTCTAAGTCGATTACAAAACACACAGAGAGAAAGTGACTTCATTCTCTGCTCAGGTAGACATTACTTCTCTATATCTAGACATAGCAAATAGATGTTTGCTGCTATATTAATGCTCAGAATGTCATATAGAGCACTTTTAAGTAAACTAGAAGAAAATACAGATTGTCCTGATTCCAACTACTTACTAAATGAACAAGCCCCCAAGCAGAGGGAGGTTTTGTAAACACAGAGCTTACTTAAGCATGCACATTAAATTTCACAAACTTATTAACTTTTTATCTTCATTAAAATGATCAAATAAAGACACAATGAAAAACTGGGAAAGTGTCCAATTTCTGAATTAATTTATTCCCGTATCGACTGAATGCTCCACAGGATGGTAAAACCCAAACACACACAACATTCACATAAACCCACGCAGATACCCAAAGCAGCAACTAATCAATCGTGGCTGAATGCTGAAGCCAACTGAAGAAGCGCCGTAAGATCCTCTAATGCCCTGTTCACACATACAGACTCAAACACTGGAGATGAGACAGGATGCCATTCATTGTGAATTCAGCCTTGAAGACATGTTGATGCAACCCAGCACTGCTCAAAGACCCGAAAGGCCCCCAGCAGTGCAACATGAGAAAGGTTCAACTTGATGTACAGTAAATGTCCTCTGAAGCACGAGAGCAACAACTCATCCAGCTTGTCTTGATTCCTTAGTGAAAAGGAAGTATAGCTGTTTTCTACTTCAACTCAACAACGTAGAAGAACTTGATGGATGAAAAGCTGTTAATCCTAATTTTCTACTACTTTAACAAGCTACTGGGACTGGAAAACCTTTGCTATGGAAATGAACTACTTCATCATGCGCTGGTATATTGGCAATGTACAAAAATCATTTGGAGCAGAGCATGTAAATTAGGTGCTCAACGCAAGCATGCAAGCTGCGGTGCTTGTTGGGAGACAGGAGAGAGCCTGCCACTTTAAATCTATATGTGTGAAAGAGGTGTAATGGCCATGAGACGCAGCTTCAAAAAATCTTTGAAGACTGTAATGAAGTGTGAAAACACAGCTTCTCTCTAATCATATAAAATGATTGTGTTTTATTTCCATTAATAGTTAACATCTCTATAGAAAATTTTATTTCGGATGCATGTGTTGGCAGCAGTATTG
>CAKALU010044529.1:0-16438 GCA_916700995.1 Hozukius guyotensis | reverse complement strand
CACAGCTTAGACAGGATTTAACATGGTGCCATCCATCTTAGTGGCCTGAGAGGAGGCCTCACAACACACACACACACACACACACACGCACACACACACACACCCTCCTGTCTGTGTATTGTCACATAATGTTAGAAGATGGAGTGCGTCTGACTATTAGATTGATATTATTACTTTGTTTAGCACCGTGGACTGAAAGGCTGGTTGTTAAACATTAAATCAGTGTAATCCTCATATTTAATTGTGTGCATGTGAACATTGTTCCATATTTATATGTTTGCAAGATTGATTCACTTGTAAAAAAAAAACTACAAATTTAAGCTTCAAGTTGCATTTGTGCTTACAGTTTGTGTTTAATCAGAGTCAGATTTATTGAGGCAGTCAGTGACCTAGCTCGGGTAGGTAATGACCTAAGTTTATGTTTAACTTAACACTCAATTTAGTCACAACATTAAAAGCATCAAGCTGTTTGAACTGATGTTCCTGGCGGCACACTGCATAAATGTGTTCAATACAAAAGACCATACAGTATGTCTACAATTGACAGACATTGCTTAAACTATCTGCAATATATATAATAAATATAAATATAATAAAAATAAATATAAATAAATAAATGTAGTCAATTCTAATGTCATCTTTATACATGAGATTGTACTTTATTATCATTCATTGCACTTTATCTAATAAGCTAAACCAAAATCTTACAAATGTTTTTTTTTTTTTTTGTATCTATTTGTTTCCAAATAAAAATGTCCTGCCTTGGCGGGACGATAAAGTGCATTCTCTTCTTTTCTTTTTTTTATCGTGTAAATCGTAGCGTGGTTCATCATAGTGTGGTTCCTCTGTGTACTGAGTATTCCATTTGAAAACAATGACAATAACAAATGATACATTTTACCTTGACCTTTTTTTGTTGGCAAAGCAAGCTGGGAATTGTGGTTATTATTTTGCCTGCAGGTTGATGTGTTGATGAGTGTTTGTGGCACTATGCTGATGAATATGCTAAATATTCTGGCTCATGACCTGCTTCACAGAGAATGATGTATTAAGACTTTTCTTGTGTGTCTATTCACAGAATCTTCCCCAGGGAATACCTGCTACAGCACATCCACCTGTACTCCATGGCTGACCTGCAGCAGGTACACACACACACACACGCGCACACACACACACACACGCACGCACGCACGCACGCACGCACGCACGCACGCACGCACGCACGCACACACACACACACACTTACATGCTTTTATGTATACAGTGATAGTGACAAAGAGTATAGAAGCAAAGAGACGAAACTCCAGTGTTTTGTTTTACAACAGCCGCTGTCGCCATTTTGGACTAAAAACGCTTATTTTATTTATAATATTTGATTGTTTAACACAGGCCATTTCAGTAGAATATGACAATATAATAGAAATAATTTTGTTTTTCTTTTGTACTGCACTTTTTAAGCAGATGTTTCACTGGTGTCCGGTAGTCGCTTTCAGTCCAAAATGGCGGAAGCGTAGCTTTGCTGCTGGGCGCTGTGGTTGCAATGGAACGAACAGTTGACTTTCACTTCTTGGCAATATAATTCTTTGATAGTGATGCCATTCACATGTCTAACATGAACTGAAACTGGTATGAAAACTAAACTGACTTTGCATTAATCAGTTTCGGTTTAGACCTTAAATCGGGCTGATTCTCACTTCTTCAACGAGCCTTTTTTTAATGATAAGGATTAGTTTAGGTAAATATTTAAAGTTTAATTTAGAATAAAATATATAATAAGTTTAGTTAAACTTAACTGGGTGTAGCTTGGTTCCAGATCTACAAATTGCTGCCCACATCTCAGTTTTTTTAACAATTAAAAATGTCTAGTGTTTGAAGATTGTTTTGCTGGTTGGAGAAACAATCAGAGCCTTTGTGATACTAAAATTGGTGAAATTTTCAAGCTGTGTCAGATCGGGGCATCTTGAGCACAGTGGTAGTCACTGTCAATCACTTAAAGTTGAATCACATAGACATCGTTTTAGAGGACACAGGCTAATGAAGACATCCTGGTTAAGCTCACATGCTAACATTTGCTAGCTAGCTACATTGGCTAACAAAATAAAAATTAGCTAACTGCTCTATTCCATCTGTTTTTCCTCATGTTGTTACAATAAATCATTTATTAAATTCTCATTCCATATAACAAAAAAACCCACTAGAGTACAGTAATAGACATTAGCTAACTTAGCCAGCTAGCTTGAAAATGTTTGCCAGCCAGGAGAAACCATTGTTGTATAAATACTATTTATACTATTATTTATACTACTGAAACACATCAGTGAGCTACACTGTTTTACTTGGTAACATATTACTTCATACTGTGAAAACACACACTAGAATTTATTTTGACCCAATCACACCTACACCGTCCTGCTGCCCCAAATACTCACTAGAGCAGTCATGGAAATTTTATTAGAGTCGCCTTATAATTTTGCAGAATCTCTTCCATTGAATTTCTTCCATTGTCTTGCAGTACACCTTTGAGCCACATGAGGGAGCCTGAATGTTCGTATTGTTCTGATAATTGTTGCCTACTTATAACATTGAATCTAATATGAAAGGCTAGCGTATATTCAGTTTGTTTTACTGGTGAGAGAAAAAAATGAGAGCTGGTTAACTCTACATAAATGCATTTGTTTGGTCTCATCAATGAAGTATTTAACATGTGTATATGTTTTCAATAACACGTGCATAAAAGAAAGTTGTGATTTATATTCGAAATGGCGGGTTTACATATTCAAGATAATATGAAGTGATGTGGAAATGGCAGTAAAAATGGTCAGAAAAACGTTCATTTACACACAAATTCGCTTTTCTCACGATTTATAGATAAGGCCTATTGCGAATTGGGTCGCGATGGTTTGTCACTTTTAAAAAGTGAGTCCCCAGAAAAATAGTTTGGGAAACACTGCACTAGAGCACCAAATATGTATTAATCTGCCGCTTAAAATAGTCCCCAACAAATGCAATGTAACATTTGCTAAAAAATTCAATGCCCAATTGTTTTAGTAGATTATTAAGCCTTTATATTTGTGACTTGTTTTTAAATATTATTCAGTTAGAAAATACTGATAAACAAACTAACACATTGTTAATCTTTAGATTTGATTTGTTGACAATCAGAAAAATGTACAATAATGCCGACCTTATGTAGGGCACAACCTCTCCTTTGTTTCTCAGGCAAGAGTCCATGTCATAACAGTGATAAGAGAGGGTAATACCTTCTAATAGCCATACTTAGAACAGGGTTAGCTCTTTCAAGTGTCCTGATCCATGAAAACAATTGTGTCGGTGGAAAGAATTCGTATCTGGCATCGTGGAAACCTTTAACTCTGCCGTTATCGCTTATCTATTCGGCAGATTTTCTTATCAAATGGCATATCTCTACCAGTGTGCCTGCCGTTGATACCAGTTACACCGCCCAATGCTGTTTTTTGGAGAATTAAAATGTGTTCAGTTTAATATGAAAGTAGAGAAAGTGTTTTTTTTTTCAATATCTTAGTCCTGGCCTTTCAGCGGTTTAGTATCTAGTTGTCAAACTGAGTTGGGGGGGTCAGAGGAAAGCGACCACAAATGACTGAAAAGTCCTTTTGTTTGTCATTACGTTCATTATGTTGTACCCTGCCCCATTTTTTTCCTTTCAACCCTCCCTCTCTGACTCAGAGCTCGGCCACAGACTCTCACGGTGAAAGAGATTGGACCCCCTCCTCCTCCTCGTCCTCCTCCTCCTTGTCCTCCTCCTCCACTCCCACACTCTGTGTCTCTCTGCTTCACTAATTGGTTACATTCAGAATCAACAGGCAGAAAAACAAAGCGTGACATCCCTCCATTCTTCCCAACATCCCCTTGGCCTCACACACGCTCAGCACACACATGTGTGTTATGTGTGTGTGTGTGTCCTTCACTCTCTCTTTCACTGCTAAACTCTGTGATTTACTCATAAACCCCAAACTGCTGATTTAGTACTAATTTTAACAATAGGCGGAGTCTGCACCGCTCCTTCTTCTCTTTCCCTCCCCCTCTAGCCTCCCCCCTCTCTCTCTCCCCTCTCTTGGAGATTCTCAAGCACTCTGCCTCTTAATTGGTTTTCCATATTAACAAGCTTGTTTCTTTTGATTCACCTCCTGAATAAAATGACGCTCTTAATCAACGTGGCTTTTTTTGTTCCAGCTCAGAGGTCAGTGAAGGCTAAACTCCCCTGGCTAAACCCTGGACCACACTAAGTCTATTCACCACCCATATCCCCCATTAGGCGCCAGTTCATTTGGAGAAAACATATGTGTTTGTCTAAGGACACTCTGCCCTTTTCCTCTGCTGGTTTTAAGGATTGTTTCTAGGGTTTTGTGTGAGGACTAAAGTAGAAGGGAAGTAGGTGTGTGTGTGTATGTGTGTGCAGCAGCCTTCCCACAGTGATACTCTGGCATTCCCTCTATGCCAGGCATGCCTCTCCACTCACACTTGTCCAGACACACAGAGGCCTCTTAAGTAAATGTTAAAAGTTCTCAGAAAGATTTGCAGCTTCTGTTCATGGCTTTGAGTTTGGGTGGAACATTTATCCTTAAATGCACAATGTTAAGGCTTTTACACATCGGGGGCGTGACAAAATAAACAACACAAAAATGTGAAATACTCAGCTGCGAATATTGTATATGTAGGGCATTTATTGTTAAAGGTAAGAATGGAGAGTGGATCTTGTCTGCACTGCCTTTGTTAAGGTTGAAATGAGTAATAAAGTTTGCCGTCCTAGTTCGGACTAGCGTCTATGTTGTTGTTGTTTCATAAATATAGGCACAACTCAACCTGTTTTCACACGACGTGATTGGTTGATGCCTTTATTCGTGGTGCGAAAGATCAGAAAAGTGGCCTGGTTCCGGAAAAAATTTACGTCGCTTTTCGCTGTGTAATATTCACCTTCTGTGTGAAAGTATTCATTACAAAAACAACAGTTAAAAACAATATATTGACGTACGAATTAAACCCACGAAAAAAACGCCACATAAAAATCATCCTCATCAAATTGAGCAACAAATAGTAATGTGACTTATCAAGAATCAATATAGATGATAACAGACTAAAATGTCTAGGTTTAAAGATAAGGGAGTATATGCCTTCAACAGTAAAACATGTTAAGGGATTGAGCTTCATTTATATTTGTGCGTTAAGGGGTTACACCGTACCTATAGAGGCCATGTGTGTAAAGCTGTGATTAATCAGCTTGGGCTGCTTCCGTTTTCTCCCACACGTTTCTGATGCTGGTGGAGATTATTGAGACATGAAGCAAGTTGAGAAAAAGCTTGGTTATCTTCTCGTTTTCACACTTCTAACAATACTTAACCTTCTGCTCACTGCAGCCCCCTGCTCACTATAACAGTGAATGAAACAACGCAAATACCGCGACTGCACCGAATGGTCTCATATTCAGTAATGACACGAGGCGTACCTTCCCACTGTCGCTCGTATCACAAAGTGAATAAAAGAGTGTGAACACAGTTGCTGTGTGGAGTATGATTAAAACATGATATGGCGTGATACGCCTGCGGTGGTGCAATCAATTTGAGAAAACCGACGCTGAACTATAAATCTAAATGTATGTTGCCCCTTTGCATCGACCATAAATCTGGCTTTAGTTCACCCCCGAAAATGTTTCAGTTACAGCTAGACGGATAAATCGACCAGGCCAAAGAAGTTGCAGTATACAGAAATACCAAACTAGGTTTGAGGTGATTTATAAAGTGGCACTGATGTAATACTGACATTGTTTTTTTGTGAGAGCACTGATAAGGAAATGACAAAGGTACATTTAGTACTCTATAAACTCATTTTCATTTTTACAAACCGATATTTGGGGCATTTTGATGGATTACTTAGGTATTTTCCATAGGGCTGTCAATCGATTAAAATATTTAATCACAATTTAGTTGCATGATTGTCCTTAGTTAATCGTGATTAATCACACATTTTTTATCTGTTCAAAATGTACCTTAAAGGGAGATTTGTCATGTATGTAATACTCCTATTAACATGAGAGTGGTAACATATGCTTGCTTTATTTAAATGTATGTACATATTTATTATTGTAAATTAATTACCTCAAAACAATGACAATTATTGTCCAGAAAACCTCACAGGTACTGCATTTAGCATAAAAAATATGCTCAAATCATAACATGGCAAACTGCAGCCCAACAGGCAACAACAGCTGTCAGTGTGTCAGTGTGCTGACTTGACTAATACTTGCCCCAAACTGCATGTGATTATCATAAAGTGGGCATGTCTGTAAAGGGGAGACTCGTGGGTACCCATAGAACCCATTTTCATTCACATATCTTGAGGTCAGAGGTCAAGGGACCCCTTTGAAAATGGTCATGACAGTTTTTCCTCGTTATTTAACCGCCTTCGGGACAAGCTCGTCTGTCTGATAGTCCGAGTTCGCTACGACCTCCGAAAGATCGATTGCGTTAGTGTGATAAAGAAATTAGTGGTGTTAAAACTAATTTGCGTTAACACGTTATTATTGCATTAACTTTGACAGCCCTAATTTTCCAGCTAAATTCAGATCTGTCCAGTGGCTAACTTGAGCATCACTTTGACTTTAGAAGCTTCACAAGAAGAGCCTGTTTATAATTGTTTTGTTTTTTGAAATGCAAGCATTGTATGTTTGGGTCCTTAGTATTCATGTTGTGTTTCATATTTGTACCACATGTTTTTGACCAACATCACCTGAGTTATATATGGTTTAAAGCTGCAGTTGGTAACGTTGAGCAAATATGATAAAAAAAGTTATTTTTATAGAACTGTCACTATATCCTAACTATATCTTATTTGGTTTTTAATTTGACCTTTAACAGAAAATGTTTGCTTTTCATTTATAACTTATTTAAGGTTTGTTTATTAATCTAAAAAACAGGCATCACCAGTAAAAATGTGTCCATCTTCTCATCTGGTAGGTTACTCAAAAATGTGTGGAACCCCCTGACAAGACACTCCAGCATGCAAACACTGACAACCAACATACATCAAGTCTTCTATATATATATATGTGTGTGTGTGTGTGTGTGTGTGTGTGTGTGTGTGAGAGAGGAGAGGGTGTTATCCAAACAGAGCTGGTCTTTCCAGCCATGTAATCCCAGCTGGCTTTTTAGTTCCTCAATGGAGCTGCGGTAGTCTCTCCCTCTCTCTCTGTGTGTGTGTGTGTGAATGTGTGACAGAGAGAGAGAGGAGGGCAGGCGAACGGCTGTTAAACAGCAGTTTTAGGGGATTAGGAGGTTTTGGAGCACAAAGACTCTGCGTGGAGCAGAAAAAGAGGTTGAACTGGAGGGGGAGGAGTTTGAGAGGATGGATGGAGGGAGAGGAGGTGAAGTGTGTGTGTGTGTGTGTGTGTTGGGTGGTGTTTATAGGGAAAGAGTGTAAAGGAGGGTTTGTCCTGTCGGCTGCTCTAGAATCATGTTGTGAATATGGACCTGTGATTATTGCACTGTTTGCAAATTCCACATTTGTTTTTTAATCCTGGTACTGATACTGCTGCTGTTTTGCACATGCTTTTAAAGTTGAAATCAGTAACATATTCTGTTGAAATAACCATAGACTCTTTTTTTTTATCCTCTACATAGTGCAACATTTTTAGAAGGTCAGCAGACTGACACTGCAATAGAGAGCCCAAGTCACGCCCCTTCCGCTGGACCCCATGGGACCTTATTTCAGAAAAAATATGGACGGTAGTCAACGGAGACAACAAGACAAATAATTTTTTGATCCCATTTGAATTACACCATGAATCACACATATGATGTTTGTCAATTTAAAACATAATTTAGCAAGTCAAGAAAGTCAAAGTTTGTCGTGGTATCATTTAGTTTTGTGTGAAACCGCTCACTGAACTACATCCCTCGTCTTGCACAACATACGTCACCAACACTAGCCAGCCAGTAAGCGTTAACTAACTTAGCTATGTTCCACGCACAAGTGAAACGTTATCTTACCTGATGTGTTTTATCCAGCGACTTCTGGTCTTTTTATCAGCCGGGAAGAGAAAGAATGAGCGAGAGCCGTTGCTGGTGTGAGTTCATCCCAGTAAGAAACACACAGGCATCGTAGCTTCAGAGAGAGAGAGACGTCACTTACGCAACTTTTGGGTGTGTAGTCTTTCTAATTAGTCTTTCTGTCTTATACTTCAACAGTTTTACAACAAACTGCGACTTTCTTGACTTGCAAAATTCTGTTTTAAATTGACAAACATCATATGTGTGATTCATGGCGCAGTTCAAACGGGATCAAAAAATTAATTGTCTCCTGCCATTGACTACGGTATATATTTTTTCCGAAATAAGGTCCCATGGTGGTCCAGCGGCGTGACTTAGGCTCTCTAATGGACTTGCTGTCTGTGTGCTGGTATTCAGTCTCATTGCTCTGGTTAGCAGTTCAGTCTGACAATGCCAATTACTGCAAGTCTTGATTGATTGTACCCAAATCAGAAATTTCAGACAGCTCTTTTCAAATAGTTCCAGAAACTATTGAACCACAGGAACTAACCCTATAACTTTGTGTATTCTTAATTGCGTTTCCACCGCATCTTGAGAGCTGCGAAGATGAGGCGAATTTAGACCGATGACACAATTGAGAGACAATTTTCACACACAAGCAAATTACAACACAAAGTCATCCTGTTGTTCTTTGTTTTTAATTTGGGTTTGAGTTGGATGTTTGAGTCTCCTTTTTCAACACATTTTGTGTTGAAAAAGGAGACAATCTGCTGAGTGCTTAATGCATATTTTTATTTCTGCTTTCTGCGCTTGGTAAATTAAATTTTATTCTCTTGTTAACTCACTTTTTTCCCTCTTATTTTCACCCCCTCTCTTTCGTGTGTTCCCTGGGGGGATTTGGTGGTCATTTAACCTGAAACAGCCTAAATAAATAGCATATGTTTGTTTAGGAGAACACACTTGGCAGGGCTCTTTAAAAAGGGATATTGTCTTCTTAAATGTCATAAAATCTGCTGTCACACTGTTTTGCGCTGTCAATTCAGTGTGGACATAAGGCCAGTGTGGACATAAGGCAGTTGATCCAGCAACAAGAAGCAATGTCTGCTTGCAACCCATCTAAGAGTTATTTTAACTTTCTCAGATTGTTTTATTTGAATCATTCTCGATACCTGAAGAGTTAAAACTATCCATGAAAAAGAAAAGAAGTCATAGAAACTGTAGTCTAACAGAAATATTTTTTTATTCTTCTTTTCCTTCCCACCCTGTTAATCATCTCAAAGCCCCTCCAATTTATCTTGCGACCTGTGCCGACCCCCTCATAAGGACTCTTTAATCATTTTGCAGAATCCAAATGTCAACAACTTCTGTCTGTTCTGGAGACAGAAGTTAATCCGAACCAGTCGACCCTGAACTCCCATCAGAGCACTGAGGGGTCTGCCGAGGGCTGGCTGCTGGTTGGCCCAGACACTCAGGACAGCCATCAATATTTGGCTTCATTGTTGTCCTTGTTGGATGTGGGCAAGTGTACAAATTAATAGGGTTGAAGTTGGAGGTTCCTGTCTGAATGATTGTCCCAGTGTGACCCTGCTGGCCAGTGCTACTTTGGTTCTTTGGTGTAGCAAATAAAATGGTCACTGGATATTTATAGCAAGCAATAGCAGATTTATGGGAATTTTAAGAAAACAGGAAAAAAATTGTGAATTTAGAGAAGTAAATGTGATAATAATATCACTTTTAAATCTTTTTTGAGTAATTTATAATGTAAGATTGCATCCAGGCTTCATATACGTACAAGAACGTACAAACTCCTTTCGCCTGTCTGTTCCTTCCTTCACTCTCCATCCATCCATCCATCTTTCTGTGCCGCCCTCCATCTTTTCCCACCGTCCTCCAGAGTACCAGTCAGCCACCAGAGCTGTGCTGCCAGTCGTTTGATTCTGCCCAGTCCAATTATAGAGGGCCTTAATTACTGAGCCTGTCAGCCTCCATCAGGAGAGCCATTCGTCATGTGGACTGGGCTGGACCGGACTGAGCAGGGCTGCTTAGGTTTAGTGTGGGGACACTAAATATCTGTCTGTCACTCTCAGTACCTGTCTGTCTGTCTTGGAAACATTTATCATCTGTACTGGACTGAGCTTGTTCTCACGTACAGAAGAACAATTTAATTAGGGACACTTAGGCTTAAGGCCTAACAAACAACTTTCTAGTAAACAAACCCAACGTGCGCCATCCTTTTCTGTCTCTCTCTCTCTCTCTCTCTCGACTGCACACACCGACACTAACGTTAAGCACACATCCTACGCACTGAGCTATTCCTTAAAGGAGTTCGCTAGCTGTA
The DNA here is from genome assembly GCA_916700995.1 of Hozukius guyotensis. NCBI lineage: Eukaryota > Metazoa > Chordata > Actinopteri > Perciformes > Sebastidae > Hozukius > Hozukius guyotensis. Next base: position 6,082 of record CAKALU010044529.1, on the reverse strand, counting down.
TAACACATTTTAGTTTCAAAAACATCCTAAAAATACATAAATCTCTGATGCTTTGGCCCGGCGGGCCTTTGGGCTTGCAATACACTGGTGGAAACCGTGGCATATTTCTGGATTTCTATTTATCTTTAGCAATTAGTAGCTTGTGTTGTATCCATCCAGCTAATGTCATTTTCAGTGAAAGGAAGCTGCCACAGATTTTGCTACGAGCAGTTTGAAGACAGTTTTTATTTAAAGCAGCCCTGTGGAGTTTTCTTGTAAACAAACAAAAGTTATGTCCATATTCAGTGTTACCAAAACTCATTGAATCGTTGAATGCATTTCCTCACTCAATTGAACGTTTACATCCATGTTGACTAGCTTGCAGTCTTCTTCTTCTCTCAAGAAGAACCACATTGCCTCGTTTCTTGGAATAGAAGGCCGCCTGTTGCGTCGCCTGTGTCTTGGCCAAAAAGTTGCACTCAAACACACCACAAAGACTACAGCCAAAGGCCACAAGCCTCCAACAAGGGCCGACTAGAGCCGACGGTGCGGGACACACTGCAAAAACTATAGCTTCAGGTGGATTGATTTGCACTTTGGCACACAAAGTCTTCTTCCTCCCCCCTAAAATAAATGATCGCTTTTACTCAAGCAAGTGTAGTGAGTAATATATCTGTCCTACCAATATCAGTTTCACTCAACATGAAAGCTGTGGTTGTGATTACTAGTGTCTTTTCACAAAGATCAAAGAATTATGTTGAGTTATTTCTGTAAGTCGACTCATAACAACTCGTACAACCTGCGTCAATCTTATCCGTACTTTTCTCTATTTTTGTAGCCATTTTTCTGTCACTTATTTTCATGGATGTAGCCGGTGTGTCGGTAGCTAGACATCAAGGAAGATGACAAAGACAAAGCTCTCTGATTGGACGATTGTTCTCCAACCTGGGAAACCGCTGTCAATGATGCCATAACACCATACTTATTTGAATCGCTGAACAAATCAGATCATGGGCAGTGATTGAGAGCTCTGGACTAATATTGGCACGTTTTATCTTTCATAGTATGTTTGCTTGTTTTCTCATGAATGGACTCTTGCAACAACAGAAAATGTTGTGGTTGCAGCTCTAATCTGTTTTACTGTAAATAATCAAGTCTAACAGGTCCTGTTAGAGGGTGACTGGAATATATCTTATTTATCAGTGAGATATTGTGTCTAAAACGTGAGCCTCATGTTGGGCTGAGACTGATAATTTGACATCAGACTGCACAGCATGGGTTGTTATGGTGAAAGCCTTCGATGTACTGTAAACAGGATCAGTATACCTCTATGTTCCCTCTGTGTGTGGCTCCTTCCTCCTCTCTCCATCACATCCTCCTCTTCTCCTCTCGTCCTCGTCGTGTAACAAACAGCATGAAGGAGGTTATAATTGGGAGGTCCAGAGCTCTGCCAGGTGGAACCACTTGTATCTGAATACAGGCTCTCGCTCTCTCTCAAGATCTCTCTTGTATATTGTATCTCTACCACTCTTTCTCTTACTTTATACTCGGTGTCTCACATACACTCTGTCTGCATTATGAACATGATACAACCATATTGAGTTTTTATATCTAGCTAAGATTCTGCACAGCTTTTCTTTTCACAAACTGTTTTTTTTCCTCTGAGTCATCCACTGTCTATTCAGCACAATACATCTCCAGCCCCCCGCCGCCAAAACCCCCGCCTCAGTTCTTAAAGGACCTTGCCAAGCGTTGCCATTAAAAGGCGTTCACCTCATTTACCGTCTTCCTCCTTCCTTCCTTCCTTCAGTTTCCCCTCCTTCTGTCTCCAGTCTTTCCTCCAAGCCAAAGAGGAATCCTTCTTTCTTGCAGTCATTTTGAGTTTTTAAATTATTCTATCTCGTAAAAAACATTTTAAACTGATTTCAATTGTTTCTCACCTTTTCCCCCTCATGTTTCTCATGTTCAGATTTTTTGGCTCACGTTTAAACATTTTCAGTCTTTTCATATCTTTGCTTCAATTCACACTGCCTCAAACAAATCTGTGTTGTGTTGTGATGCATTCTGATCTTTTTGTCAAACAGTTACTGGACTTTTTGACCCTCTCATGCATGTTTTACTACATTTAAATCACCTGGTAGATTGTAGCTGTTAATTGAATCTTAACCTAAAGCAGAAGGAGAATACTTTTGCTGCTATGCTAACTATTCAGAGGTCAGAAAATCCTGCCAAAAAGGAGTAAAAACTGCTGTTACAGGAAGGGTGTTTGTTTTTAGCCTTCAAACTAGATTCCTCGATGGGCCTTTCAGTTTTTGCATCAGTTTGTGTTGAGGTTGCTGACAGCCAGTATGGTACTTTATATACCTCTATTACGTTTTTAAGTCTCTGTTATTGTTGTTGACCATGTTCTTCCTTTCTTCCTCTTCCCCTGTTCATCCCTCTCTCCTCACCCTCCAGGTAATTGATGGAAAACTGGCTCCCTTCCTGTCCAAGGTGATCAAGTTTGCCAGCTCCCACGTTTTCAGCTGCAGTTTGTGTCGAGAGAAAGGCTTCATCTGTGAGCTCTGCCAGAACGGACAGGTCATCTACCCCTTCCAGGAGAGCGCCACCAAGAGGTACAGATAGAACCTTTCTATACATTTGAACAATTACTTGATCATTGATTTATAGATGAACGTATGATTGATTTAGATTTTATTATGCCTCTGCGCTGGTGACAACCGTTGTCCGTCCGTCCCATTCTCCTAAACGCAATATCTCAGGAACGCCTTGAGGGAGTATCTTCAAGTTTGGCACAAATGTCCACTTTGACTCAAGGAAGTACTGATTAGGATTTGGTGGTCAATGGTCAATGTCACTGTGACCTTAAATTCCGTGAATTATAGTTTGATCTGGAAATACTTTATATTACCACCACCACTCTCAGAATAAATGCTGCCAAAAGGGTTCTACGTGAAATAATTGACCTTTTAAAAGGTGCAGATCAAGTTCATGTTCTTATTGTCACATTCACAACAATTACTGTGAAGCAGTCGTTGGCAATGAAATTCTTAGATTACAGGATCCCTCCAACAAATGTGTTTAAAAAAAAAAAGGAAAAAAGCCATGTAAGTAAAATCTAATTAGAATGTAAGACACAAAAAAGTGCAGCAGCTAAAATATAGAAATAAAATATAATGCTGCGGTAGATATGGTAGGTGTACAGTAATAGTAATGTGTATAAACTATACAGTAATGTAGTAAATGTATATACATAATGATGAGAACAGGTGTGGACAGGTATGCACATAAATATATATACTGTAATGAATAAACAAGGACTAAAATATATATATATATAAATATATATATACAAAGATGTAAACAGTATGTAACCAGATGAGTAAGCAGCTAGGAACCAATGCAGTAGAATATGTATGTACAATACCAATAAGTATAATATGAGTAAGGCAGTAATATAAAGTGTAAACAGATTGAACTTGAAGCAAATCTTTAACACACTTTATTTCTGCAAATTTGTCGGTGAGCGTTTTATTCGTCACAAACAGCCAAAATACCAACTGCAAAATCTTTAGTTGTAGCTAGCTAGCAATGTAACGTGTGTGTTTGAGTGACAGCTTAGACTTTGATCTAAAACTTACCAGGAACTCCAGTTTTTTTTTTTTTATTTAAATTTTCTTCTTTTTCCTCTCATGTCTGGATGTTCATGAAGTGGAGTCAAACACCTTATAAGCAACATTTCTTTCACTCAAATTTAAACATTTTTAACTTGAGTGGACTATTCCAAGATTGAATCCTTGTGTCGGTCCAAAGTTTGCCTCATGTTCAGTCTACCTTGAGAAATGCTGTTCTGCAGAAGCTTCTGGAGAGGTTCTTCAGAAGGCGATGAGTTGAAACAAGAACATTGCATTGAGAGTGTATCTAAAAGCAAAGCACCTGTATGAAAAATATTTCTCTTGAGACTGACATGCTGAATGAACTCCTTTATAATACCCAGTAGTACAGAGCCATAGGGAAACTCGCGGGAGTGAGAGGACATAAAGTGTAGTATTAATGTCACTGCCTGAGCTAGTAGCTAGATTTATTTCTGTTCCAGGCCCTCAGGTTTAGTATGTGTTTCTACATGCTTTGTACCTGAATGTTTGCTCATGTTCTTCTGTCTTTGTGAGGACCAATTTAAATTTGAGACCCAGAGAGTCTTTGTCAACATAATATACTATGAAATTGTTTTGACTTTTTTCGAAATACTATACTATGACTTTGTTATGACTTTTTTATGACTTTATTCAACATACTATACTAAGACTTTTAAAAAAGAAAATTCAACATAATATACTATGACTTTTTAAAAATGTTTTGACGTACTATTGTATGATTTTCTTTGACATACTATACGATGACTTTTTTCGACATACTATACTATGACTTTTTTTTATTTTATTCAACATACTATACAATGACTTTTTAAATTTTTTTTCAACAAACTAGACTGTGACTTTTTATGTTTTTTCGATGTACCATAGTATGATTTCTTTTTCGACATACTCTAGGCCTACTATGTCTTTTTAAATAAATTTCGACATACTATACTATGACTTTTTTTCGACATACTATATGACTTTTTTTTTCAACATACTAAACTATGACTTTTTTCAACATACTATACTATGACTTTTTTTCTTTGACATACTATACTATGACTTTTTAAAATTATTTCAACATATTATTCTATTTTTTTTATTTTTAGACATGCTATACTATTATTATTTATTTTTTTTCGACATACTATACTATGACTTTTTTTAGACATATTATATTATGATTATTTTTCGACATAGTATACTATGACTCGACATAATTCGACATACTAAAACTTTTAAAAATGTTTTTGACATACTATACTATGATTTTTTTGTCTGTTCCACATACTTTACTTTTTTTTCGACATGCTATACTATAAATCTTTCATTTTTTTCGACTATGACTTTTTTTCCGAAATACTACACGATGACATTTTTACAACATACTATACTATGATTTTTTTTAAATCTTTCGACATACTGTATTATGACTTTTTTTCTATATACTACACTATGACTTTATTTTGTAATTCTTCCACATACTATACTATGACTTTTTTACAACATACTATACTATGACTTTTTTTCGACATACTATACTACAGTATGACATTTTTTGTCTGTTCCACATACTTTACTATGACTTTTTTTTCGACAGCCTATACTATGACTTCTTAATTTTTTTCGACATACTATATTCTGACTTTTTTTTCGTAATTTTATACTATGACTTTTTTTTATTTTTTCCAACATACTATACTATGACTTTTTTTCGACATGCTATACTATAACTTTTTTTTATTTTTTACGACATACTATACTATGACTTTTTTTCACATACTATCCTATGACTTTTTTTTTTTAAAGAATTCGACATACTATACTATGACTTTTTAAAATGTTTTCAACATACTATACTATGACTTTTTTTCAACATGCTATAGTATGACTTATTTAAAATTATTTCGACATACTATACTATGATTTTTTTTTTTTACGACATACTATACTATTACTTTTTATCGTCATTCTATAGGATGACTTTTTTTATTTCTTCGACATACTATATGACTTTTTTTTTTCAACATACTATACTATGACTTTTTTTCGAAATACTACACTGACTTTTTTTTTTCGACATACTATATTACGACTTTTTATTTCTTCGACGTACTATACTATGACTTTTTAAAAAAATGTTGATATACTATACTGTGAGCTTTTTTTCACATACTAAACTATGACTTTTTTTCAACATACTATACCATGACTTTTTAAAAAATGTTGGACATACTATACTATGACTTTTTTATTTTTATTTTTTAGACATACTACTAAGACTTTTTATATTTATTTGTAAGACATACTATACTATGACTTTTTTTCCACATATTATACTATGACTTATTTAAAATTATTTTTTTAACGACATACTATACTATGACTTTCTAATTTTTATTTTTTAGACATACTATACTATGACTTTTTAAAATGTTTTCAACATAATATACTGTGACTTCTTT
>CAKALU010044528.1:0-37131 GCA_916700995.1 Hozukius guyotensis | reverse complement strand
GGCATGCCGTTAAGGAAATTATTATGTATATAATGTGAAACCTGAGAATATGGAATATTCATTAATTTAATATTTTCATGATTTCATTCAATATTCTCAGGATTCATTTATTGAATATTCTCAAGATTTCATTCCATATCCTCGCATTATATATATATATATATATATATATATATATATATATATATGTATAATATTTCTCCAACTTTACCGCTCTGTTTGAGTGCACCTGCAAGTAAGCCTTCATTTACATCTTTTTCTCTTTCATGACTTTTTTGTCACTTCTCTTCACAATAGGATCAGGTCAGTGCACTTTTTTTTTACAGACGCGTGAATTTCTGATCAACTAAATCTGGCCAACTGGCATCTCTCTGGCCTTTGACATTCTAATTGTGGAGAAAGTGAGAAGGGGCAATTATGCTGTAATCCAGGGAGGCAGTAATGGCAGCAAATGGCAGGCTAATCAAGTCATTAAGATGATTCGATAGAACATAAACACTGGTTACACACAGACAGGCGGGCGGGAGGACAACACAGTTGAGATGCTGCCGTACCAAAGTGTGTATGAGCCTTTTTGTCAGTGTGTTTGTGTGTGTGGCAGTGGCTGATGGTGTGATTAATACCGGCCATCAGTAACAGCAGCGGTCTCGCTTCACTGAGTGGCAGAGACTCTTCTGGCGATTCCCTGTCCTCCCAATACACACACATACACACACACACACACACACACACACACACACACGCACACACCTATCCCATTCATCATCGGAGTTGCAGGAGAGCAGCGAGCTGTAAGCACTCTGCGTTTCTTTCTTCTTTTCTCTCAACCTGCCCACTCCCACTCTTCCTCTCCACTATGCTACACTGCCTCAGAAGCCATCAACTCCACTCCACCTCCGTTTCTCTCTGCTCTCTTCCTAAATCACTTAACTGTACTAAATAAAAAAAAAAGTCCCCCATATCTTTACCTCTTGCTTCATCCATCCTTCACTTTCAGGCCCTTAGCCAGCTGTGGAGTTGGCTTGTGAGTGAGGGTTGAGTTCAGAGGCCTGTACTACGAAGCCAGTTCAACATACCCAGGGTATCTTCTCGTTATCTGGTTTAACTAACCCTAACAACTGAGATCCCGCTAAACGGTCCTACGAAGGTGGTTATCAACTCGGTAAATCAAATCAGGGTTTCTCCATCTGGCTATGAGCGCGTTCACATGAACGGGGCGGTGTTTGCAGCATCTGACCAATCACAGACATGGACAAGTTCACAGACTTGCAGACAGACAGGCAGAGCGGCACATTTTACAAAGGAAGAGCGAACTATATTAGACAAATACGAAGAAATTAAACACTTAATCCAGACTAAAAATGAACACAGTTGAAGCTGCCAAATGCAGGAAGAACAGTTGGCAAAAGAAAAAACTCCCGATGTGTGAATGCGTAAATTAACAGACTTATTAATTTAACGGAACACTCAAAAGTCAGATAAAGTCGTTTAGATATAAATAGCAATACTATATGTAAAGGATGGATGGATTACACCTCACTATATCCATTAATTACAATATGGCGTGTGTGACTATTTCAACCTTCTCTCAGCTGCGTCCTCGTCTCCGGCGGTGTGAAACGGACTCAAGAGCAAGTAAAAAAATAATATAAAAACATAATTCAAAGCGGTAAACACCCACAGCATAAATCCAGCTGTCCTTCCTGCATCTGTCAGTTTAAACGGTGTTGTTTTTAGCCTGGATTATGACTTAAACTTCTTCGTATTTGTGTGATTTTATCATACGATTCCCGCACTCAGCTCTGATTGGTCAGTAGGCGGTGCTTTTATACGAATTGATCTCTTATCTGGAACATCTAACCTGCTCCGGAGCAGGTTAGCTGTTCAGCATCAGTTACCATGGTGATCTACCCCGGTAAGAAGTGAACCAGCTTTATAGGACGGAAAACCCTGAAGGGTTAACCCTGAAAATACCTCGCTAACGCCAAATCCTGCTTCGTAGTACAGACCTCAGGAGTATGTGAGACAGTGAATCTGGGTGAGCATCCTGTTCCACTGGGTGTAATAGTGGGTAAAACAGGGACTGCATATACTGTATGTCCTTACACTGAGAGGACACTGAATGTCCAAAGATCCCAAAAAAAGATAATAATAATAACAATAATAAGATCTTCTTAAAGTGGTGATCCTTTAGAGATCAGTCCTGGATGATTAAGCGACATCGTGCTTACTGGTGGTAACAGTAAATGCAGCTTATACTACAGGTCCCAGAATACTGGGGGGCAGCAAAACAAACCGTCATTTTAATAAAGAAGTCAGGCAATAATTGGCCTTTTTCCATCATTTAGTGGGCGACCGCGATCTATGCTGCTCCACGACACGAGTCTGCAAAGTGAAAGTAGTTGGTAACCTCGCTGAAGTCTGTTGCCTGCAGCTCTTCATCATCTGAAGTCGGGGCCAGACGGGCTGTGTTGTGTTGAGGTGATGTGAAGAGAGAGAAAAGGCCCTCTCACCGGACTGCTTTCTTAGTTCTCTGATGTCGGTGATGTTGGTGTATCTAGACCTTGTCCTCAGGTTGGAGGATTTTTCACTATGTATTGATCTGTGATAACCTTGATCTCCATGATAAGATATACATCTACTTCACAAACACACATGCACAAACTATAGCCTATACTACCTTTATAGGTATATAAAGTAAGCTTTTCATTTTTTTTTGCCAGCCACAGTTTGGCTTTTCTTGGGGCCCTTTCAGTCAAGCTGATGCTGTGGGTTGTGAATTATTAAAAAACTCCTGAGAGGAGAGCCATTTGAAATGGTGCTATTACATTTGACTGGCTGTTTGAGGCACATGGATGTTGTATGTATGTGACTGATAAACACATTTCATATTTGGGAACCTTTAAAGTACCTTCAGTGCAGCTCTTTTGTGAAAGATAAATGCTAACATTCAGAGTGCTGAAGCATTACCTACCATCAGTTTTGATCAATCCGCCTTTATTCAGACACAACTCACTTCAAATCATCTATAGAAGCCCTTACATTTACTTATAATGTGGGCTAACATCGTTTTTGGTTCTGTTATCAGTCACTGCAGAATAGGCCTTTTGTTAAAGGGGACATATCGTGCTCATTTTCAGGTTCATACTAGTATTTTGGGTTTCTACTAGAACATGTTTACATGCTTTAATGTTTTAAAAAAACTTTATTTTCCTCATACTGTCTGCTTGAATATACCTGTATTTACCCTCTGTCTGAAACGCCCCGTTTTAGTACATTTCAACGGAATTGCAACAGAATTGCGTTGCTAGGCAACAGCTTGGGTCCATGTTTACTTCCTGTCAGCTGATTATATTCACATCCACTGCAAGAGGAAATAAACTGGGACCCATTTAGAATGTTTACGTTTAAAACTGTGAAATGGTCTAAATATTGTAGATTTGCGACATCACAAATCGACAGAAATCCTGACGGCTTGTTTCAAAAGCTAGGTTTCTGAATACGGGCTGTGTGTATTTCTCTGTGGATTAAGCGTTTCAATACTTTCACAGTATTTATATAGAACTTAAACCTGCTTTATAATGTAACAAACCTGAAAATGTCACTTTTTACAATGTGGGACCTTTAACTTTGAGTGTTTTTTTCTGGCCATTTTACAGAGCATGGAGTTCTATTTTTTTTTTTTGCTGAATGGGACAGATTTCTATGCTACCGCCTGTTCTGTGACATAATATTCTATCTGGTGTCCAGAAAATTAACAAAAAAGTATTATATATTACTCGGATGTTGGCACCATTAGTCTTTAAGTGTAATGTTATCTTGGCATTGCTATGAGTATGAAGTACTCTGTGGGCAGTGCTTGAAGTGACAGTACTCTCTTATTACCATGTTGGAGTGTGTATCAGCCGGTATCAGCAATCTCTTATTCCTATTTATTCATTATTCAGGTTTAAGTCAGTCCAGTCCTATGGTTTGTACCCAGTTTAGTTTTTGGTGTTTTTCTTTTGTACTTTGTTCCTCAGCCTGCATTCTTAGTTTTTGATTCCTGTTAGATTTGTTATTAAATTAAAGCTCGCCTTTTGTTTTATTTACCTGTCTGCCTGGTCTCTCTGCATTTGGGTCCACCTCTTAAACTAAAACTTAACGATGAGAATATATTGTTATCCGTTTTTTTTTTTAACTCTCCAATGATGGTTCACTTTTTACCTCTAAAATCATCCACTAATCACACCTTCCAATTGACTCCTGCCATTCTTTGCATCTCCTTGTTAATATTTTAAGCTGTATGCAAACCCCAAAGTATGATTAACTCACTCCCATGCATGCACACATGCACCATCCATCATTCAAAGCAAACAGGGACACGTTATTCCAGTTGTAGATTACATGGGGGAATGCCTCACAGTCATTCCACGTGCATGTTTGGGAACATAACTGTAAATTAACTTCTAACTGAGTGGGTTTGCCTTCGCTGTGCCCTCCACAGTTAATGCTATTACTGTAACTGATAACTCCTCAGAGAGCCCCCAACATGACTCAGGAAAAACTTAGGCTAGCGGAAAACAAGATGCCTGCTATTAGATGGAAACCTCTGCACACTTTCTCTGCTTTGCACCAGTGGAGTGTGTCATTAATTGACATCCTAGCCATGGAGCTATACCCACTGCTAGGTTAAATAAGGGCTGGCCAGGATGTGCTTGAGGCTCGGACGGCACTCGAAGCAGGCAAAGAGTCCACTTGAATAAAAATTTACTTCCTGCGCTATCTTCAGAGCCACAGAGAAAATAAAGGGTGGGGTGGGAAATGGTTTCTAGTGGTGGGAGTGGGCGGGGGAATGGATCTAAGGAATTAGAAGCAGAGGATGGAAAATAAATGATGCAAAGAAAATTGGGCAGTGGAGGAAAGGAACGAAAGAGTGGGTTTTCTTGGGCAAGGAGCTTTTACCTTTTAAGAGGGCGAGGTGGACTTGGTAGGCCATCAAGGTCAGGACATAGTGCTTTAATAGTAAACTTTAATTGGACTTAGAATGTCAAATTATCCTCTATTAAAAACCATACAGTATATGTTGAGAAGTTGGTGGCTGGTCTGACTGTTTGACCTCAGCAAAAATATAATATAATATATTAACACGTAACACAGATTTGTAAATACTTTCCTTCTTCGTTCTGCCAATGAAGATGCTCCCATTTAAAGTTGCTTAATATTATCAGAAAATGATAAAAATTGTCAGCTTCACCATAAAAATACTGGCATCAACTGGAATTCAGTTGCACGTGCAAAACCAGAGGAGTAAACATGGAGTTCTACAGACTGACAGGTAACTCTCTGATTGGACAGTTTTGGCGATTGTCATAGTCATGTGTATATTTATGTTCTTTGATTATTAACTGATGATTATAAGCATTATTAGTATTATTAGACTGCAAATCAACCGCATGTTCAGTGAATAATAGTAGAGACAGGACTGTATAAAAGCTCCTTTGCGAGCTCCCAGATGATGGAGCGAACACATAGGCTGAACGTCGTGGAAGCGCACGGACACGCTCACGCTCACGCTCACGCTCACGCTCACGAGGTGTATTACTGTGGGATTGCTGTCACACACTTTTTAATGGAGTTAAAGAAGTGACAAAGTACACAGAGATCGGATACAAGCACGGCAGTTTTAACAGCTTTTGACCTGTTAATCAGGGAAAATACCCATGCTGACGTGCTTCTGTACACGTCAGTATTTGCCAAGCTAGCATGACACGGTACCAATGGCAGGCCGTCGGAGTGTTAAGGGGTTAATTAGGTTTCAGGTTATTTTTTTCACTACAGTATATCCCAACTAACCAGTCTTTCACAGATCCACACTAACTCACTCACACACACACACACACACATTCCTACTTATAGTTTTCTGCCCTGCTCGTCTCCTTACACGCCCACTAACCCACTTGCGCAGTTGTTTTTCACTTAGTGTTTCCCTCTGACACACAGTTCCTCTCAGACCACACACATACTCCCACTCAGAACTCACTTTTTTCTTACAAGCACAAACATAGGACAGAAAGAGGGCTAGCCTCTGCTTTCTGATTTCTCTCTCTCTCTCTCTCTCTCTCTCTCTCTCTCTCTCTCTCTTTCTCTCAGTTCATAAATATTCAAGTCCAGGCTCCGCTTACTGCCGTGCATAATTCAACACTTTATTAAAACAAGCTAGCCTAGTTCTCTCTGATGCTACTGTGCTGCTAAAAGTGTTCCTTGATGATGCTACACCGGAGGCCATCCTGGCACACACACACACACACACACACACACACACACACACACACACACACACACACTTACCCGTAACCAAAACTTGACCTTATTTTAAAGGGAAATACTGGTATTTGTCGACATCTGCCTTATTCTCATATTATGTTATGATTATTGGTCATTATAACATTATTACTCATCCCTTCCATTGATGAAATTTGGATAGCACATACTCAATATGCAATATGCCCGTGGGGGAGTTTTTATGCCTTCGTGCCAGCGACAGCCGTGGCCAGAGGCTTTATGTTTTCAGGTTGTCCGTCCCATTCCAGTGAACGTGATATCTCCGAAATTTCTTCAAATTTGGCACAAACATCCCACTTGGACTCAAGGATGTACTGACTTGAATTTGGTGGTTAAAGGTCAAGGTCGCCATAACTCAAGAATAAACTAATTATGACAATTTTACACAGATGTCTAACAGGATAAAATGATGAAGTGATGACAGTTTAAAAATGCTCTGGTGCCCAGCAGTCCGGTGACAGCAAACTGACAGCAGCCTCATTCTGTCCTCGGCCTCCAAACATTGTATTTAAACTTGTGACTTAGTGTGGAATTAGTCACCTTAGTGTGCTAGTTGGCTTGTGTAACAGTGCGACTTAGTAGTAGTCTTTTTTTTTGTTTAAAATAGCAATTGATTGGCAGGGGTGAACTGCCGTTTTTCTTTTGTTAACTTTTCTCCTGTTTATCTGCTGTATCCTACGGAGCCAGATTTAGTAATTGTCTTTTTGTTTGCTTGCTTATTTGAGAAGAAAGATTTAGTTTGTTGTTTTGGCCTTTGTTCACCCTGAGTTTTATTGTTTAATTTTATTGTTTGTTAACTTGAGTTTTAGTAAGAAATCCTTTTTTTTACTAAACTCAAAATCTAGTCCTGAGACTGTGGTTTGGGGACCGGGGAGGGAACATCCTTTATATTTTTATGTCGCGCTCCTACCCCCCTAGACAGGGGCGTAACATAAATTGGGGGCTCGTCCGGGATTTGAACTCGAGACCTCTCTCACCCCAAGTGAGAATCATACTCCAAAACAAAGTTTTGTCTCTCCTTTCAATCCCTGGTGCTGCCATTCAAGCAAAGTTCTGTGGTCCGTATGTTTTGGAAAATAAATTGAGTGAAACTGACTATGTTATCGGTACCACAGATGAAAAAATAAAGTCCATTTTATGTCACATTAATATGTTGAAGCCATATTTTGTTTGTGATGTCGGCGTAGTTACTCCTTCGTCCCCCGCTGCGTCCACCGCCGCCGCTGTGTCATCTGCTGTTCTCACTGTTGCGCCTGTCCCTCCATCTCAGTATTTTCCTGAGAGTGATGGTTTGCGCGTTAATACTGTTGAACCTTGTCTCCGCCTCCAAAACTCCGAGATTTTTAAAGATTTAAAGTCCCATCTGCACCATTTGGATGATTCGGCTCAGGAAGATGTCAAGCGTTTGATGGGATAATCTCAATCTGTTCTCAGACACTCCATCCCGCATCACTGTCCTCTCACACAACATTGATGTTGGTGACCATTCCCCGATTAAACAGCATGCTTACCGCAAAAAAAACAAGTTTACAGTTTATTACTCGTAAATGTGGGACTTTAATCTCAGAGAATTTATGAGTTTTTTTTCTTGCAAATCATGACTTAAGAATATTAGGAAATACTCAATTTTTTTTTCGTATATTTGTGAGTTTTTTCTCGGAAATTCACAACTTTGATCTCAGAGAATATCCAAGTTTTTTTTTTCTCATAAATTCTGAATATTTTCTTGTAATATTACCCCGGCTCCATAGTTATTATTTTTTTTAACCTACAATGGCCCTAATACACATTCATAATCATATTGTCTAATTAAAAACAACAATTGAGAGATCAATCGATAAGTAAAGTAATCATTAGGTGCAACACTAGTCATGTTAGCCTTTATAACAACAAATACAACAAATACACGCTCCTCAATACTCCATCACCTGCATCTGGTCAACAATTTCATGTGTTTGTTTGTTGAGTAAGTATCCTAATTCATTTTAAATTAATCCTGGCTCACAGTGGATCTCATAAGTAAACAAATACGTAGAACATGATCATGCTCACAGGCGACCGCATAAACATTTTAGTTATCAGCCACCTACACAGCGACTGTGCAGCTGCTTACCATTGTGTTATCCTGCTGTGTGCTGATCTGTGGCAGGTAGGGACCAGTGGAGAGCTGAGCCTGGCAGCGAGGCGCTATGGTGCTGTGCTCTCTGTGGTAGGCCAATTTAACCAGCAGGCAGCCATACTGAACACACTCAATCCGACTTGAGCCCACCCACATACACAAATACAGTGTACAGAACGAACACACACACACACACACACACACACACACACACACACACACACACACACACACACACACACACACACACACACACAGGTAAGAGGTGTTGCAAGTGCATGGATGATGAGAATGTGAGTAGAGTTACAAACATAAGTGATGCAAGCACACAAAGACCACACACAATCGATCACACACCACCCATCTTTGTGCCCCCCCCCCCCTATGTAAAGGCCTAACAACCGTGCTACTACCTTCATCGCTGCCAGTTCTTTGGTGTTGGCTTGGTGTGTCTGGGTCTTAAAACAAGAGTTTAACCCAGGACACAACAGTCTGGCTTCAACCTGGAGGTGAAAGACAACATGGAAAATTCTTTATTCAACCCAAAGTTTTTAATTCAGGATCGGGGTTATCATTATCATCTCCAGGTGAGTGTGCTGTGCTTGCTTAACCTGGGGTTAACCACAGCTTGCTAGCTTAGTGTTAACAGCATATAACTGTATTTCAATCAGGAGAGACTCGTATGAATTGAATGGTGATTTATTACAAAGTGCACAAATTTATGAATAGTAACAGTCTTTGGCGATTTAGACCCAATGTGACATGGTAATGGGGAAGTGATGCCATAGTTGGATTAGGATTATTCCCCCCGGGTCTAGACACTGGTGATGGTGGTAGTGAAAAGATAGATGCAGATCCGATGAATGAAGTGGAGCAGGATTGCTCTGATGTGATGAATCTGGAGGTGATGGGGTGGTGGAGGGTCGCATCAGTTTGTGCTGAATACTGACACTGAAAGCAGCATAGAGGAGAACCAGGTGCCAAGCAGGTGAAATATGGAGTGATATTGTGGTTTTAGCTGACGTGTGTCGCCTCACTGTTTTGACCGATGCTCGTTCATGTCTATGTAGAGCGAGCACAAGCGCGAGCAACAGGACGCTGACTTTCGTTGACTTAATGGCCACAGGTGTCGCTGTTAACAAGCAATTTCTGATTTTTACACAGAGTCCCTTTAAAAGGAGAGTTAGCTATTTTGCATTACAAAAAGGTAAAGGGAGATGATAAGTGTGGCTGTCTGCTGTAGTGTTAAAGGATGAGCAACATTATAATGAAATCTAAATTAAACTTGATGTATCTCACTTTTATGTCGGGGCCTCTTCCAGACCCCTCACATCATGGCCTGCGTGGAGAAGCCGAAAGACAACCGAGGATATGCAAATTGCTGCACGGGCTTGAGGACCCAAATTTAGCCCTGTGCCATCATTTGGGTCTGTGCTCTCTTAACCAGTGCAAGAAGAGACTCTATTAAACATCCTGGTGCCTTGCATTCCTGTTTTCTGTCCTGTTTGGTTACAACTTTTAAATTTATAATAGATTTTGAGTCCAACTACAAGCAACAATGTCACTTGAAGCCTTTAGGCTAAAGCTGTCATGGGAGATCTCTGCCGCTATTGAAGCAGAAACCCGACAACAACCAGAATGCCAGCTGTGGACCCGGCCCAGGTACGCAAACCTGACTTAAAGCCAGCAGATTGAAATATGCAGTGTTCACGGGGAGTCTTCCGCCAAAACCTTGGCAGCATTCTGAGAGGAACTCCTCAGATGGGGCGCTATGAAAAGAGGGTTGGATCTGGAACCTGAGATACTGACGCCTCATCCACACTGGGAACGTCAGGAGCGCGTGGCGGCTGCGTTTCAGCTGCGTTTCTGCTGCTGCAGCTGCTGCTGTCAGCCCTTTCTCTCTACATAGAGTTTGCCTTTCATAATGGCCATTTCATTACATTATAAATGTCATTTATATTTATTTTAGACAGGGAAAGGTAAAGAAACATGTGGTAATTTGTAAATAATAGTAATAATCCACAATTAAAACACCGTAATATATTCATTCATGGAGCTCTCCAAGTCACTGCATGTTCTACAGCACTGTCCGGCACATATTTCAGAATAATTGCCTTGTGTTAACAAATGAAGGAATTCTGTCCACAGAAAAAACGCTTGAGGGCATTTATTTTGAAATGAAAGCAGGAAGTGTTGATTTAAACCCTGTACTTTATTCATTCATGGAGCTCTCCAACTCACTGCATGTTCCACATCACTGTCCTGCACATATTTCAGAATAAAAGCCTTGTGTTAACAAATGAAGGAATTCTGTCAATAGAAAAAAGGGCTTTTATTTTTAAATGAAAGCAGTAAGTGTTGATTTAAAAATAAGTCTTTACTTTTTTTCAATGCACGTAGTGAAATGTGCCAATAGTTTGGTGAGCATTCCTATAAAAGCCCCGATGTTAAATTGTGTTTTGACCTGTCATCAGGCTGTGCTGTCATAAATCTACTGAGCCCTACAGGTGCTATTATTCTCTAACCTTGACCTAACACGCCAGATGGTTTGTTAAACAGAACCATCTGAGAAGCCTTCATTGGAAACTGTTTGGAAAAGGGAAGGCACTTTCAAAAAAAAAAATACTTGGCAGGTAATTGGATGAACCATCTGTCTATCATCGTCTATCATGGGTTAACTTCAACCGATCGGCAGACTACCAGAGGAGCCAGTCGGTAAATCAAAATGCAAAAAAACATCTTTTTCATTGAAAAAAAGCTTCCTTTGCTCTTCCCTGCTGATTGGTCCACCGTGTGGGTGGTTCACTATGACTGCTTTGGATCAAAAACAAACTTTAAACCTCAACTTTTATCTATTCAACAGCTTGTTTTCACACCAGTTAGAGTTATTCACACAAACTGCTGCTGCCAACTTGATGACTCTGTTGCCACATTTAGCAGATTTCAGACATTCTGAAAACTAAGTTTTAACAAACAAGCACAAGGAGTATTGTTAATGTGTTGACTCCGTGAGCATTTGGTGACAAATTGGAACAGTTTATATGTAAATGTGCACTACTGTGCTTGACAAATCTATAGCGGTGTCATCACGGTGCGTGTCCTATACACAGCATATCTCCATACATCTATTCTTAGCAGAGAGACAGAGATAGTATTATATGCAAATTAGCATATAATGTCAACTGGCACCTTCTCGCAAGTTTTTAAGCAGCCAGAAGCTAGTCTCTATTGGAGGAGATTTGGCAGGTACCTGGGCAGCGAGTTGTGCGGAGCAGACACGGTGGCGGGTGTTTCAGATTACAAAGCCAAAAGAAAAAAGCTGTTTCTTTGTTCGTGACAGCAACAGTTTCCTTGGGTGGGAAGTGATGAATCCATTCCATACCATTTGACGGCGATGTCGGAGGAAGGCCAACGGAGCTGGCTCGGTTTTAAAAGCCTCCATAATTACTGCAAACACACACACAGATGAGGCCTACAACGAAGCGCCAGCAGCACCGAGCCAGTATGTTGGCGAAGCTGGCTGGATGACACCGCCTCATAATGTCTGATAAATGTACTGGCAAGATGGATGAACAAGAGACGTACCTGCCTCATCGATTTCTGCTCTGAATTCACACTGAATTTGGTTAATTGAACGGAAAAGCTTCGAGTTATGACTCATGAGGCTCGTCTACAAATTCAATAAGAGCAACACGGGACAATTTATACTTGCTACTGTATACTTATAATTTCATACAATTATTTACGCAGTACAAATTGAATAAAAAAGCATCAGATATAACACAAAATCCCACATACACACTTTAAGTGCAGTGATCAGAGATATTAAATTGGTCCGTACACAACGTCACACTTGTTTGTTGTCTTCCGGCCCCCCCCCCCCCCCCGGCAGTCCATCTGTCCTGTCCTGCTGCGTGACAGTTATCACCAGTTTACCGCTCTTTGATGTTTGTCAGCTCCTACTGTTACTGTATGTTCGCTGATTATGGCTTTTATGGCTTTACGCTGGGCTTTTGAAAGGCTGCCCACTAAGCTGAACAAAAGGCTCACAGCTTTCGGTAATAAAAAACACATCAATATGATAGATGAGAGAATAGCTGTTGATTATTAAGATGATTTGGATGAACAAAAATATTGACAAATCTCACAAAAAAAAAACGGCTTGGAACTCAACATTTGAATTTAGGAATTTAGGAGAATGGGGATCGTTAATAAAAATCAAATCAAAATGGTTTAAATTTTGTGTTTTCAGTGTTTTTTACCTTGCAGAACACAGAACAGGAAGTAACCTATGGTGGCTGCTAAGGGCCAATAAGGCTCAGAAACATATAGAATAACACAAGGCCGCCATCTGCTGGCAAACATATAACTCACACACCCTTACATCAGCAATGACAATATCGGCTAGTTAAAAAAACACTACAGATATCGGGGCTTTGGTCGGGTTTCTGTTAAATAAGAAGACTGCAAGGACCTTTCTTCCTCCTGTATAATGGACTTCTGCAGACAATGAGACCTCATAGAGGATCAGTATGCCATGCCCCCCAGGGTCAAAACACACACACACACACGCACGCACGCACACACACACACACACACACACACACACACACACACACACACACACACACACACACAGATGAGAATGAAGAATAATGGACTGGTTATTCTTCCTCTTCCTTTGTGTTCTGTTTTTTTTAGGACACACTCTTCTCCCCCAACTCCCAGATGACTTCCAAGCTGGTGGAGGTTAATGGAGTCTAAATGACACATACTGTATGTAGCAACAGAGACATGAGTACACACACACACACACACACACACACACTGTGTCCTCCATATGGTCTGCATGCTCTACTTGTGACACTACTATTGAGAAAATAAGCGGGGTAAAAAGGAAAGAAGACGGACGGATGGATGGATAAACTGAAAGGGTGTAAGACTGGATGTATGGTGGGGGGGGGGGTTAGTCTTGTAAATCGTATGTCTGTCTACGCTGATGACTTAGTCGTCCCGCCTCCTTATAGCGCTGGCTTACAGCAACTGCTCAGAGTCTGCTCAAGTTATGGTGTGTGCAGTATGACACTAAATTTAACTCTAAAAAGAGTGTTGTCATGATTGCTAAAACCAAGGAGGATCACAAGTAAGGCTGGGGCGATTCGTCGACATAATCGATTATGTAAATACGTTGATTTACGTAACGTCCGTCGACGCATCTGATGACGTAATGATAATGGCTGATTATAATGGCTGACTTTTGATTTCCCCAGAGAGCAAGAAGCGTCAAAAAAACTCGCCCTTGTTCATCAAAAGTGTGGGAATACTTCAAACAGAGACCCAACAATGCGGTGCTCTGTAAGTTGTGCAAAATGGAGAAGGCGTACCACAGAAGTACAAGTGCAATGCACGAGCACCTGAAAAGAAGGCATCTCGGAGCGCTGAGTGAAGAAGACAGCAGCAAGACACCACCGTAAGTCCTGTTGACTTTTTCCCCACCGGGCATGATCTATTAAGATTGTCAAAACGCGGGCGTATTTCTGTTAGCAGTAGTCATTTAAAGTTGGTTTTTAAAATGTTTCTTCATCGCCACCATGTTAAAAGTATTTTATGGACAATGTTATGGTAGCATAACGTAACGTAACGTTACACCTTGCGTCAGCTAACGTCGGCCCTAATCAGAAGCAAGATTTTCCTTCATTCTTTATGGCAGGCCAAGCGCTAAATGCGGTGAACAAAGTCAGATATTTGGGTCACATCATCAGGAATGATGACGTGATGACGATGATGATGTGCAGCGCCAGTGTTGCAAACTGTAGGCACAAGCCAATACGCTGGCACGCAAATTTCACATGCGTACAGATGATGTTAAAACAGCCCTTTTTAGAGCCTATACTGTACTCCACTCTATACAGCCCACTTGTGGTGCAGTTATAGCAAAGCAAAAAAGAAAAAAAAGCTTCTGGTGGCATTTAATGATGCATTCAGAATCTGCAAGTGCAAGTGCAAGTCATATATTTGTAACTAGTAATGTTCCCACCTTCCATGCTGTGTTGAGGAATTTTATGTACAGATTTATGAGTTGAATAATTGATTCAAAAAAATGTCATCATAATGGCCTTAAAGTGGCAGTAGGCAGTATATTTTTGGCATCATTGGGTAAAAATTCCATAATAACCTTTCAGCATATTGTAATTCAAGTGTTCTGAGAGATAACTAGACTTCTGCTCCTCCTCATGGCTCTGTTTTCCTGCTTTAAAAAAATCTAGCCCGTGACGGGAGGCTTTGACCAATCACAGGTCATTTCATTGATAGAGCGTTCCTATTGGCTGTGTTCTCCGGTCATGTGACCGGAACTTGGCGTTCCTTCACCAGATTTCACAATGGCGGCCGCGTCACAAACTTTCTCATTTTACAGCTAAACCGTGCACTACAAGATGATTCTGAGAACATTTGAGGAGAGAAATAGGCATTAACGTAACATAATATTGATTCATATTTGATCAGCGCTGCCTAGTTTGACCGTTTGGTCGGAGTTCGCGAGTGATTGACAGCCGGCTCTCATAGACGGCAGCTGGACAGCGGACCTCAGATCAGCTCTGACTGCTTGTTTTCCTCCGCTCTGTGAAATCTTGCAGATGCTGTTAGGAGCACCGGAGGACACAGAGGCACATGATTTTTTTCAGGTTACCTGTTTCATGTACTACTGTCACGATATAGCGACCGTTTTCTAAAAACAACTTTTTTTAATCCTATTTGCTCCAATCTCGCCTACTTCAGCTTTAACTGAGCCCACACAAAGTGACACAAGGTACTCCAAACAAATGCCTATTTATGTTTTAATCACTGTGAACAGCAATGATTATATCTCTGTGTTGTTGCCCTTGTATTGTATTTTGGGTCTGAAATAAAGTTAATAATAATGATAATAATAAGGACAGGTGTTCACAACCTTCACATTGAGTTCACAGCAGATCTTTGATTTTTTAGTACAAGGATAAACTAGAAAAGCAATTTTCACTATGCAATGTCTCCTGTGGTTGCCTGAGGGCATACATAGAACACACAAACACACACACACACACACACACACACACACATGGAGGTACTTCAAAACTGATAACATGAAGCAATGCCCTCCACCCTAAACACTATCAGCATCAAGAATAAACATCAATAAAAATAAAAGCGCATTGGCCATTTTTTTTTAGCATGCTCAACAACTAGTATGCAATTATAAATAAACAGGCAAAGATGATTAAAAACACTCAAATATTTATATGACTTAATGGGGGTATAATGGTGCATGTATTAATTTCAAACTATTTGGTAAACGGCAAAGTTCAGGATACGACATTTTTCGTTACAGTAGCAAATAGTTTTGGTTGTGTATGCCTCATCTGACCTTCAACATCATACAGCCCCACCTGCTGGTGCAGAAACTGACAGAGCACTTTGGGTTGGACTCAAACATTGTGGGATGGATTTTGGACTTCCTCACTAACCGGACTCAGAGAGTTAGAGTGAATGAACATCTTATCCGGACTGTCCAGAACATCAACTGGCTCCCCCCCAAGGCTGCGTCCTTTCTCCTCTCCTGTACATTATCTACACCAATGACTGTCGTACCGCTGAAAATGTCCGAATAATGCACGCTGTTGCGGCGATATTCAGTTAACTATAACGAGATAATAGCGTTTATTTATGTAGCGTTAGTTATATCTCTGAGTGACGTTGGTGACAGCGCAACTGAAACTTATTTTAGCTGCTGATTTGCGAACGTACTCGCCCGTATGAGTTGGTGTTTTACATGTAGGCCTACCTTTACATGAACAACCTGATCTAATGTTGAGCGTCGTAGAGCTTGAATAGGATAGCGAACAAGTTCATTTGTTGATCCATAATCTAGCCAGCTGACTAGAAAATCAATTAATCGGCTCTAACATTATTTCTTTTTTTTATTCTCTCTTTTTTCGAACTCATCCATGATGAACATGTGAAGCAGTGTGAATGGGGACTCGACAATTCCACAAGGTAAGGAGCACCGGCACAGCCATGATCGCTACACTCGTACATCCAAACAACCCTGCGCTCAACCTTGGTCTTCTTTATCACCTTCACTCTTCTAATCCTCTAATCTTCTCTCTCTTCATGTATCACTGGTGGAGAGACTGATTCTTTTTAACAACCCTGGCATAATAATAACAGCTTTGTTGGTGATATGGCCTCTGTACCTGTTTGTCTGATTCAAGGCTCAGTCGTTTCCTTGCAGCTGAGCGGTTTTATCAGCCGGAAAGAAAGATGTTCATTCAGCTACGGGGCTACCAACCTTTAGATGCTCTTGCAAATGAAATTCTGAACACACTGAACAAATCATACATCAAGATGAAGCAGTACGTTGTTTGGATGTCATGTAATAGAAGACAATGAATGAATGAATGGACACAGTACTTTGAGAATTTGAGGGATTATTGCAGCTATGTTTGATTAAAGGAATACTTCACCCCCAAAATGATCATTTGTGTATCAAAAGAATTCAAAAATGGAGAAAAGTCTTGATGAATTGAAGTAAATGGGGGGGCCTTGTTTAACAGCAAACTATATCAAAACATCCGTTTGCAAACTCTCACACAGCTGGTGCCGTATAATCCAAGTCTCATTTATCCAGTTGTATGCTCACTACTTCCCAAATACATGCATCTTCACTAAAAGCTGACTATTGAAAGCACTTCCACATAAACAGAACTCACATGGCTCTTGACACTTACAGAAGCTATTTGTGTGTTTGTTCTTCAATTTACATTAATCTGGGTGACTTGCATCAGATCCAGGACGGGCAGGATCCTCTCGTACATGTCCAACACGTTCTCACTCACTCGTCAAATACCGATGCTTGGTCAGTGGCCCTACATTTCAAACTATGATGCTCTAGGTTCCCCTCTAGCATCAGATTTGGACGCGTCAGGGACGGCGTTTCAATATACATACTCGTTACAAGCATAGTCTTTTCAAAATAAGTTCTGTCTTCACAGGGGGTTAGGTTTAGGCAACAAAACTACTTTAAGGGTTAGGAAAAGATCGAGGTTGACTGACTAACTTGACTGACTAACCACCCACGTGTCTACTGAGTGACTAGCAACTCACCTGACTAGTGACCCACCTGACCAACGATACTAACGAGTCACGTGACTAGCGACTCACCTGACTCACATGACTCACATGACTAACAAAGCTAATGAGTCACGTGACTAACGACTGGTGGGACAAAATAAGTCTTGTGTTTGTTCGACCCATCCTCCACCCCTCCCATCAACCCTAAGCAGACTATCGTGCTCTTCATACTACATCAGTTGCTCTGACCGTCTAATAAGGATGCGGTTAGGTTTACATTGGAGTTAGTTGAAAGCCTGGTGCGACATACAGGCGCTAAAGGGTGCCTCCATGCGTCGGTATCAGACGCCGAGGGGCACTGACCAGGGCTGCGGTTGAAAAGTAAAAAATGACGTCTTTTCCTAACGTCTTTCTCCTTGACCTCGATAGAAAACGTCATGAGGTCAAGGAAAGGACTTAGGAGAAGACAACCTACTGCACTTTCACTAGGCTCCTTTATTATGATGCGACGGCGGCGGATGTTAGTGATGTGAGTCTGCCGTGGTGAAACTACAATGTTCCCCTGTGACTTATTAAATAGGTCTTTCAATGACAGACTCCTTCACCCGCGGTGTGTGGAAGAGAGACACCGCAGTTCCTCCTCCTGCTGCTGGAACACTTCACATCAACATATAATAAAGGATTATCTGACCTAACGTGGACAACCGGTGAAAAACATCACTTCATTACCAAGGTTGGAATTGAAATAAACAAAGGAATATATGATAAATATTGAGTTAATTGTTCGAGTTATGGAACCTTATACTTCTTCCAACTTCTTTTCGGACATGTAATATTTATTTATGTTGATTATTTGTTAATTGACAGTTTAATGTTTATTTTATTTGTTATTCTTGTTTTGTGTTTTACTTCGGTATTTGTTACATGTTCGAAATAAATAATTAATTCAAAATAAAGTGAAACGAAACGGTTGTCACTGTCCACTCATATTAAACATGAATCCCAATTAGTATATGAGCGTATGAAAATAATATGCAAGATAAGCATATCGTTTGTTATCAGGAACGGCCCAATGGTGCGTCCCTTTAAATGCTGCGGCCGCAAGGAATTGTGGAATGTTATTCTCTCCTTTCCTTTGTTAAAGGATGCTCCAGTGTATCCTCTGCTAAAGGAGATAATAGAGGGAGCATTGAAGCACCTTTCCTTAACATTTAGAGGATTCGAACAGCTCTTATCATGGCTGCTACTGTGTGTTCTGGTTACAGCTATATGAATACCTGGATAACATTCAGTTTACTTCCACTCATACAACAATATTTGTGTTTTTAAAATCGGCCTGACCTCAGAAAACATTTGACCTTTTATGCCAGTTATTTTTGACCTGTTTGTCTATTGACCTTTTTATGTAGAATTTTGGGACATTCATAAAAAAAATGGCACTGATCCGGTTTTGAAACTAAACTTATTTTTAATGAGTCTATTTTATTTTTTTTTATCTAATTGAAATTCAACTGAAGGCTCAGTAGCTGGCCTCTAATTGAGTCAAAATATGTCCATGTTCTTTTATGCCTCTGATATATTTGGACATCATTGAGATTCCAGAGGCGACTCCGATAAGCTCTGCCAGGAGCATACTGAACTCAGATATTCTTGCCATTGTTAACCCCTGTATGCTACAGGCCATGTAAGAGACTGATGACTTATAATACTACTGACTCAATTGAAACCGCCGTGCCAGAAGGCATTGCACTACAAGGCCCCGACAAACACACACACACAAATCTTATCCTGGCTATTATCCTGACTCCTGGTAAATACAATATAGCACGGATCTTTTTGCCCACTTCATTTTATTTGTGCTTGCTTCCACTTTTTGGACAGACAGCCCCCATTTACCATGACCTGACCCACTAAACTACTTTCACTCTAAAGAAAAGGGGGGTTATAAGGCGTGGTTGCATTTGTGAGGTGGGTGGGCTTGTGGGGTGGTATATTAGGTCTGTAGCATGCTTGGAAATTTAGCCATATAAATGTTTGTGCAGTTTAGACCAATATACAGTATGTTCTCTGCATTTTATTTAAATGTTGTCAGTCATAGTAGTTATTCAACCTGTCCTGACCTGTTGTTTCACCTTGCTGCCCGATACCCATTTCTCCCAAGCGACCTAGAACTTCAAGCCTGCCATACCGGCCCGGCCCGGCCCGGCACGGCACGGCCCGGCACCCAATCCTCGGAGCGGGAGGAGAACGAGGGTGCTGTAATTAATCGATACAATGTTCACGTCCTTTTTTTGTAAAATAATTAGTGAACTGTTCATCATAACTTTTTTTAAATTTGTGAACAAATAAAAAAATGAAAAGCTGAATCGGCTCTTTTGAGTTACATAATCTGTTTTTACACGGCAAATATTACCAGAAGAATGAAATGTTCCGACAAAAGCTGTAATATGTGTAAATTATAAAATAATTATTTAACAGCAGCAACTTTTTTTGGGAGTCAGCTACAGTAATAGCCTAATAATAATGGTCCAAAGTGATGTAAATTTGCATAGTTTTACATTTTCTTGAGGGAAGACCCCTAATCCCAGTATCTTCTAGTGTCTTTTATTCACTGCAGAAATTCAGAATGATTCTCTTTATCCTGCTGTATAATATGTAGGAGCAAACCTGAATGAAGAGCTCACACACCTCAGGTCTGCATGTATACCTGCCTGTCTGGCTGGCTGCTGTTGATTCCAGGCTATAAGCAGCCTATAATATAGGCCATTACATATTACATTATATTAGAGTGATGCTTAGGTTATGAACTTTAACAGTAACTATCAACACTATGGGCAAATATACAAACACACCACCTTAACGGCCTACTATAGAAGATGCATAGCCAAAGTATTATAATAACGGCCGGTACACAAGGCAACATGTGAATAAGGGGAGAACTGGCACTTTTTCCTCTTCAAGCGTTAAGGGAGAGAGGACCAGATCCTCTAGTAAACCTTCTTGAGGAAGAGGCCATCCCGTCTCCTCCTAAAACCCAGAGTGATGAGGTGATGTCGGAGTACAGCAGAAGCAGCCAGCCAGCCACCGGTCTGTGGGAGGATGTGGCCTCCTCTGGGGTCTGAGGAGAATGAAGGAGGAGGACAAGAAGTACAGGTCAGGACAGTCAGTGTTGGGATCTAAATATATTTCAGGAGTCGAGCGTGTTGGTTTGCCAAAGGGAATGCTGCTCTGCTGATTGTAGTGTGGCCACGACATTAACATTTAATGTGAACGGTGAACTTTACAGCCCCCAGTGTGATGCTGATGGTTATTTATGGCCCAGGTCGGGTCAGGCTTCCTTTCTCTTCCTTCTAGAACCTAGAGCATATAGTATTTGTGCTTTTATTTTGAGTCAAGTTAAATATAAGGCATGAACAACTCTAAGCCTTTGTCAAGCTACCACATTAGTTATTATCTTCGCCAAGGCCGAAGGCCTAGGAGGGCGGTTATGTTTTCACCGGTTGGTTTGTTTATTGGTTTGCTTTTTTGTTTGTTTCCGGCTTTACTCCAAAAGTCTGTGATGGATTTGAATGACATTTTTTGGAGGGGTGGGGGTGTGGCACTATGAACAATCCATTAGATTTTGATCATTATGAGGATCACGATCCGGATTCAGGAATTTTTTTAAGGATTCCAATCAGCCAGAACATTAAGACCTCTGGGTATAGCACATTGCAGTGTAACTGATGACGCGTTGATGACGCATGACCCCGCCTCTTTCCTACAGAGAGAGAGCAGGGGGTGGGGGTGGGGGACAACTGTAGATTCTGCGTTTTTTCACATTAAACTTGGTGAAATTACAGTTAAGTTCGACCAAAGCACACTTGGTGATTGTTGGAAAGAGTAACGACGACGGTTTAAGCGAGTTTTATTTTGTTTCTGTCCAGTTTGAATGACGTGTTTTACGATGCTCCACTACGTACAGCTGATCTCAACATAAACAAAAATACACGTGGATGATGGCGCAAGCTGAACGGAGAGGGGGATGGGGGAGTTCAATCGTACTCGGGTACCTTGGCGGAGCTCTGCGCTCTCCGAGTGCCATTCTAATTTTATATTAAAAAAAGAGAAAAAAACAAAGATGTACCATTTAGGAAAGATGAAATGAATCTCATAATAGTCATCCGTGGCCGTATTAACAAAATCTCATCTTACCACGAGGAATCCTCCTAAATAGCACTAAGCTCAGGCCACACTGGGAACGTCAGCAGCGCGTGGCGGAACTTGTTTTTTTATTTTGGCGTCCATGTTAACAGTTAGAGCAGCCATACTGCTCGCGTGAGCAGCGCGGCTCAACTGCAATATGGCGCGAGCCGTTCACACCATTAGACAGTGAATATTATATAATTTTTTTTTGACAGTATATTGACATCATACCAGCAACATTACCACTGTTACAATGTTTATACCTGTAGAATATGTCAACCCCATTTTGATTTTGTCATTTGTTCCTTCTCTCTCTCACCACGTGACTTCTGAGTACATCAGTTGGTGTCATAGTTGTAGTGATAGTGGAAGTGATAACCGGAAAGAAGCTGTTGTAGGTTTGAGATTCTGCTCCAGCAGGGACTCAGAGATGGGGTACCCTCTATAAGAACTAGATAACAGGAGAAATCCAATCGTGATAAATGGGACCTTGGGAGAAAGTTCACGGTAAGATCTAGGGGACCGTGCAAAAGAGTAATGTGGAGGAAGAAGGAGAGGAAGAGGGGGGGAAAATATCATCTTGGCCTATTAAAGAAAAAAGTTGAAAAGCAGAAAAAAAGTACAGATGGATTGGAGATGTGCTGGGAAGGACAAAGAGGAAGAGGAGGAAGGAGTCCGGGGGGGTTTACACGGGGGGGAGTTATGATCTCTGGTTGCGAGGCGGACACTTTGCCATCTCTCCTACTGTAACTGCATTACAATTCTCAGTTTAGAGTTTGAGATTCCCGAGGTAGAGATGCCATTTCCAAGTGACACAACGTTGTCCTGTCCTATAACCTGATATGTTAGAGTTGAATTATTTTTGGCCACGCTGGAGAGATTTAGGAGAGTTTCATTAAGTTTGGTCGGGTTAGTATGCGCGTTGTAGTTGTATGTGACCGTACAAGAACCTTGTCTGTACAGAGTCATTGATCTTCCCTTTATCTCTTTTTTCACCCTCATCCTCCCTTCATTTCCTCCACTGCCATCATGATTTCTCCTATCCCACCTAGACTGTCTAAAGCTCTGTTTTGGTCTCCACCAACTCCTGAGAAAGAAATATCTGTCTCTTTAGCTGTTACATGCTCCACAATGTTCAGAGAGCTGTTTCGCTGAAACCAGCTGACTGCTGCTGCTGGAAAATGAGGTTGATGTGAGCCGTGAGACTGAACCGAAGCAGTTAACCTGTTCAACGCAAAAAACTCAAACTATGAGCTGAAACATGCTAAAAAGCTCCATAGTGCCACTCTGTTCTCATTCTCAGGGCGTCAAATACTTTGTCACAGTCGTCAGAGTATGATACCGCCGCACAAGGCACCCTTTAGCAACAGTATGAGACGCACCGGGCTTTCCATTAACTACAATGTAAACAGATGATTATGCAGATGATGTGGTCCTGTTGGCATCATCGGTCTGTGACCTCCAGCACTCACTGGATAAGTTCGCAGCCGAGTGGGAAGCGGCTGGGATGAGGATCAGCACCTCTAAATCTGAGGCCATGGTTCTCAGCAGGAAACCGGTGGATTAGGGGTATTGGACTTGGGGTATTGGACGGGTACGGAATGAGTCCTTACCCCAAGTGAAGGAGTTCAAGTACCTCGGGGTCTTATTCGTGAGATTGGCCGGAGAATCGGAGCAGCGGGGGCGGTATTGCATTTGCTTTACCGCACCGTTGTGACAAAAAGAGTGCTGAGCCGGAAGGCAAAGCTATTGATCTACCGGTCAATCTTCATTCCTACTCTCACCTATGTCATGAGGGCTGGGTCATGACCGAAAGAACTAGATCGCGGGTACAAGCGGCCGAAATGGGTTTTCTCAGGAGGGTGGCTGGCGTCCCCCTTAGAGATAGAGTAGTCATCAGTGAGGGACTCGGAGTAGAGCCGCTGTTCCTTTGCGTTGAAAGGAGCCAGCTGAGGTGGTTCAGGCATCTAGTAAGGATGCCCCCTGGGCGCCTCCCTAGGGAGGTGTTCCAGGCACGACCAGCTGGGAGGAGACCACGGGGAAGACCCAGGACTAGGTGGAGAGATTATATCTCTACACTGGCCTGGGAACGCCTCGGGATCCCCCAGTCAGAGCTGGTTAATGTGGCCCGGGAAAGGGAAGATTGGGGTCCCCTGCTGGAGCTGTTGCCCCCGCGACCCGACCCCGAATAAGCGGTTGAAGATGAGATGAGAGATGAGATTAGACAATGTAAACCCATCCACGATAGTCAACGCTCAAAGAAAGTGTGCCGGGAGTGACTGTGGTGACGTAGTTTGAAGAGCAGGAGAAAAGACCGGAGACTGTTCTTGTCTCGTACGTTAAGTTTCACTTTCACGTTACAATCAGCCGTTCATTTGTGTCCCGTGTTCACAACATTCAGTTTCATTTTCACTTTACAAACAGAGTTGTTTTAAGCCCAACCACATAGTTTTTCCCTAAACCTAACTAAGTGGTTTTGCTGCTTAATCCTAAAGTGACGCCAAGGGCAACTATAGTTGTTTTGATGATGAAGATAAAGTGACGCCGAAGGCCGTGAGAAAGACAAGTTTGGACAAGAACGTGTCGATTGAGCGCTGAGGGGAACTGCAGAGTCGGTAATAATTCTCTATGGGTTCATCACTCGAAGTGAACCCTTGTACATTACAAGTAGCCAGAAGTGAGTTTATGGATATTTACCCACAACTGCTGTCACTGTGTTGATTCCAGCAGTAAGTGTACTCAAGACTGACTGATTTATTACTGAGAAGAAGAAGAGGTAAGCTGTGCTACAACAGCTTTTGGCATCAACCTCTCTCGCAGTTCCACAGCCTCAGTCGGCTAAGCAGGTGACAGGGGGAAGTTGCAGGATGTGTTTTGAATGTAGAAGTAAATGTCAGAACTTTTCGTTCTGTTTTTTTTTTTCTTCCTCCTCTTGTTTAGCCTTTTTTCCTTTCTTCCTCCCTATATCTGAGGACATGGCAGGGAGATGGCTTCAGCTCCTAGGACAAACATGAAGGCTCTCCTCGAAGCCTCCAGCTGGAATGATGCCCTCTCTTTGTGTTCATGAGGTGTGCCCCTCTGTGCGGATGTGTGTTTTCACCATCCAAGCTTGGCCATTTGCATTTGCTTGATGTGAGATAAGTGCAAGGAGAGGTTTTAGTACACAGCACATCAAGAGACTTCCCAAGTGACTTTCAAGATGCAGTGTGTATGTGTGGGCGCAATGCGCACATATTCCATTTGAGGGGCTTTTCAGTTTAAAAAAAAAAAATAACCGCTTATAATGTACCAAGGAAGTCTCTTCCTTTATCCCACTACCACCACCATTACCACCCAAAAACAGCCTTTCTTTCTGGCCTCTGCCTCAGATTTAATTTCAGTTTCAGAAAGAACAGGCAGATATGGTTCTGTATGAAGCATGAACCCTCTTTCATTTTGATCTTCTTATAAAGATGAGGCATACATTTCTACGATTTTGTCTTTTTCTTATCTTTTTTTCTCTGCCCCAGTACTTTACCAGACTGATTTATTTCCTGATGCTTTTGCATTCTCGCAGCACAAGAAAAACACACACACACACACTTGCCTCAGCTTGTATATGTGCAATTTCCTCCAGTGTGGATGATAGGGATGAGCAATACCACAAAATGTGCTTCTGATTGGTGCAGCATCAGAAACTGATTTAAAGGGTATAACATTGACTTTTCAAAGGGAGCTACAGCCACATACAGTAGTCAATTTTAATTTATTTGTATAGCCCAAAATCTAAATTTGACTTACTTACTCCTCTCTTCGTCCCCTGGGTTATAAGGCTGCAATGAATGAATTTTGTCCGTACCAACATGCTGCTCCTCTCCTCATGACAGGAGCATCTTGTCCAGCAGCTCCTCCAACTTTAGGACGCACCAGCTTTTCGGGGGCCCATATACAAAATCTTGTTTTTCGACCAAATGCTATTTTTTTCACAGCAATATAAAATAAATAATAGAAAGGGAATTATGACCTGATTCTAAATATTATATTTAAATAATCACAATCTTTTGAATTGTGTGTTTTTATGCAAATAACCAATACAGATGGCAATAACAAAATACAGTACAGTACTGTGTAGGCTACAGTATCCTCCCACCCCACCAAAAACAGGGCTCCCCCAGAAGCTACGGTTTAATTTGAACACTGTAATTTACCATGTATATCATGTTTTTCATGTAAAATAGATTGAAAATTGAATTACATCAAATCTAAAATGTTATTAATTTCAAACCCTGAGCGTGATAATAAATACTACAGTCTTTAGCCCCGGAGCCCATCTCGGTAACCATCCTTAAATATAATGATTTTTCAAATTTCGAATTATCTGCGGTTGATATGGCAATTAAATATTGAATCCTGAATCTTAAATCTACATTATCAATGAAGGTGTATAAATGAAACAGGCGTGGTAAGTTGGTTTGTTGGTTAGGTAGACCAGCTGCTCAGCAGCTCCATCAAGTAAAGTGCAAACAGGTTGGCCTTATGATGTCCTCTCAGCAGGGAGGGGCTGGGTTATGTTAAGGTGAAGGACGATAGGTGAGGTAGTTCTGCACTAAATGACATATTTGGTGTGCTCGTCGGTATGTAACGAGTGCCCATAGATGTATTGTGATGTCAGCAGTAACTTGGAGATCTTGTGTTAATGGTCTGTCCATTATTCTGTTTGATTTGAAGGCCTGCTCTGTTTAGCTCTCCCTGTACTTACCTGGGCAGGTGGTAGGTTAGGTTAGGCAGTTAGGTGAGGCTGACAAGGTAAAATGTCATTCACTGGAGTAAGGGGGTGAGGCTGCAGCTTTCTTTTTGTTTCACTTTGAATGCAGTTTTATTGAATTTCCCAGGTTCCATTTTTTGTCCTTTGTTTCAGTGAACTTTTTTGTTAATAAATGACACTTCTTTTGCACTACGCCTGCTTATCGACCTGATTCTTCAACATTCCTTTTAGATGCCGAACCACCTCATCTGCCCTTTATATGGGGTGGCGGCAGTACACTCACACTTTAACTAACACTTCAAACCTCGTACTCATGCATAATGACAGCAGTTGTCAGCTTCAGCCCGGCTTTTCATACGTCTAGAGAGACACTTTTGTTATGATAACCCTTGATTCACCGCCTAATAAGCACCAGGTCCTTAAGTTGTTTTTCAGCAGTGACTGGGAGGGTCGGAGAGTTTAAAAGCTACTGTCAGGTATCGATGTGAAGACACACTGGCTGATATATGGACCGTGCCCTTTACTGTTCCATTTTTAAAGTTAAGTCAAGCCTGTGGTCAGTACACACACGTTCACCTTGCCCTTGTGGGTTCATTATAAACGCTTTAGCAGGCCTTTTTTGCAGGTAGCTAAAAAGCACTGATTGATAGGCCGGTGAAGACCCCAGTCGGCAAGTCCTTTAACGAATAATCATTCACGCGCACACTCGTCCGCTGAGTGCCCATCTGTCCTACTCACCTGCCAATAGAGTTTGAGCTGCATGCTGATATGGGGCTCGGGGGCCTCCCAACAGAAAATACAGCCGGTCAGCAGCCAACACAGTCCTGATGACAGAGAGAGAGAAAACAATGTGTCAGGGAAACCTCAATCAAGACAGAAGCTTGTACCGGCTGATCATGTAATAACTTTTTAGAAAAGGCATCAATCCGTCAAAATGTTCTTCTAAATGGGACAACCGAGGAGTCAAACCTGAGACAGCAACAGTGGTTGTTGCTCTGGTCATACATTATTCTATTAACCAGCAACTGTGACCCACTGAGCTAGTAGTGGGAATCTAAATAAAGGGGGAAAACAACAGATTTTTGAATTTTAGGAAAAACAGGATGTGCAAAAAGTAAGTAGGGTAAATGTGTTATTCTAATGGGTAAGATACAGATTGAATCAACATTTTATATCTTACTGTATGTTGCTCACGTCATTGTCAGGTTGTTCCGTCTACAGTCAATATCAAACCTGACTGAAGTGAACCAGAGAGAGAGCCAGCTTCTGCTTGTCTTTGTGTTCTTTGCCTTGGTGGGGTAGATATTTGTCAGGCGGGGTGGGGGGGCAGAGTATAGCTTTGGCTTCCTGCCAGTCAAAACGCCTTAAAGGTCCCATATTGCAAAAAGTGAGATTTTCATGTCTTTTACATTATAAAGCAGGTTTAAGTGATATATAAATACTGTGAAAGTATCAACACACTCAATCCATGGAGAAATACACACAGCCCGTATTCAGAAACTGTGCGTTTGAAACAAGTCGTCAGGATTTCTGTACATTTGTGATGTCACAAATCTGCAATATTTGGACCATTTCACAGTTTTAAGCGTAAACATTCTAAATGTGTCCCAGTTTATTTCCTGTTGCAGTGTATGTGAATGACATCAGCTGACAGGAAGTAAACATGGACCCAAGCTGTTTCCTAGCAACGCAATTCCGTTGCTATTCTGTTGAAATGCGCTAAAACGGAGCGTTTCAGACAGAGGGTGAATACAGGTATATTCAGACAGACAGTATGAGAAAAATAATGTGTTGTTTGAACATTAAAGCATGTAAACATGTTCTAGTAGAAACACAAAATACAAGTATGAACCTATAGATGAGCATGATATGTCCCCTTTAATGCCTGTGC
This sequence comes from Hozukius guyotensis, assembly GCA_916700995.1. Classification (NCBI taxonomy): domain Eukaryota; kingdom Metazoa; phylum Chordata; class Actinopteri; order Perciformes; family Sebastidae; genus Hozukius; species Hozukius guyotensis. The sequence goes on along the minus strand of CAKALU010044528.1, from coordinate 8,760 downwards.
TGTTACTGGGGCTTCATGTGTGTTAGAATTGAATGCAGTTGTGTGTGTGTCTGTCTGAACATGCATGTAAATTGATGTTGTGTGTGGAGATGGAGGTGGATTGGGGGTATAGGGTCAAGTGTGTGTATACTTGTGCATGTACGTGTGCATCGTGATTGGAGGAGGCAGCAGAGACATGGTTCTCCCTTCACACAGTGAAACATTAAAAGCAACCTTCTGTCACTCGATGTGAATGTAAAGCATGTAAATGGTGAATGGTCTTGCATTTATATAGCTCCTCTCTAGTCTTCCGACCACTCAAAGCTCTTTACACTACATGTCGGCATCACACATTCATATACTGATGACAGAGGCTGACAACCTGCTCTAAATACTCATTCAATGGCTAAGTCTTCGGTGGGGGGGAGGGGGTGGTAGGTGTCTTGCTCAAGGACAAGATTAATAAGATTATTTTGAAAGGCACTATATGCATATAAGAGAAAGAAAACAGAAGTCATGCCCCTCAACATAAAAGAAGCACCTGGCATAGAGCTAAATGGACAACAAATGGTGGAGCTGACCAAGACATTATGGCCAGATTAGGAAAAGCAAGGACAGCATTTCTAAGACTTGGAAACATCTGGACGTCGACACATATAACTAGAAACTCCAAGATAAAGTTATACAACAGCTGTGTACTATCTGTCTTTCTATATGGTGCTGAGTGCTGGAGAATGACTGAAAGAGACATATAGGCAAGCTTTCCAGCTTTCACAATACCCGCCTCAGAAAGATCATGAGGATATTCTGCCCTAGGAAGATTACAAACCATGAACTACACAAAACGACAGGGTGCTTGGACATGGAAACAATATTGATAAGAAGAAGACGGAGATGGCTTGGACATGCATTAAGGAAACCATCTGATGACATGAACAGCATTGAGAAGAAAGCAACCAACAGAGATGAGTGGAGATCCTTAGTCTTTGCCCTATGTGCCACCAGGCGCAACAAGGACTAAGTAAGTAAGTAAGTAATATGCATATAACAAGCGAAAACTGTACGTTTCCTGTGAACGTGGAAGTTTATTTTGACACGCCGTCCCTGAGACGTCCAAAACTGATGCTAGAGGGGTACCTAGAGCATCATAGTCTGAAGCGTAGGGCCGCTGACCAAGCGTCGGTATCTGACAAGTTGGGAAGGAGAATGTGTTGCTGGAAATGGCTTTTAAACTGAGGCAGGCCAAGTGAAGAGGGATTGCTGTATATTTTCTTATTTATTTTTATTAGCATTTATTATTTATAATTGAGAACATGCTTCTTAACCGTTTTCTGTCTAAAAATAAATATTAAATGACATTAGACGGCTGTGTTGAATACTCGATTCTGATTGGTCAATCACAGTGTTCTGTGCTCTGTAATTTCTGTATAACAGACCGTTGCTATGGGCGCAGCCATGATGTCGGACTCTGGCGGACCGTTTTTGTGTCAAAATATTGATTTCTTCAGTAAGTAGCCGTGTAATAAGCGGGGTAATGTACAGCTAGCAGGTCATTGTTGTGAAAGAATCCCCCTTCAGGGCGATGAGAGACCCCTCAGCTTCGACATAGCCCTGTCGGGGTTTCAGTGACCGGCTCGCTGTACATTATCCCTTACTTAATAACGAAATTAGATGAAACATATTATTGATGGCCATTATCAAAGGCAAACTCAATGTAGAGAGATAGGGCTGGCAGTAGCAGCGCCACAGTGTCTGTGTTGAAACCACACACGTCCTCTCCTTAGGTTCATGGAGGAGAGGAGGTCGTGTTGCTCGGGCTCTGGCCCTATCTATCTGGCGTGGAGAGGAGGTTGTGTTGCTCTGGCTCTATCTATCTGGCGTGGAGAGGAGGTTGTGTTGCTCTGGATCTATTTTAACTATTTTTTAAAATGTGTGTATGTTTGGAAATGTGGCAGTTTTATAACATACATTTTCATTATTTGGTCATAGAGATTGATAATAGGCAGTTACACAATGCTAGCCATGCTCATCACCCTCAATCACCCTACACACACAAACACATTCAACATTCTATTAACATCACTGCATACTGTACAAAGGCACAATATTTTAAGAAATGAAATGACACCAACAATAGAATGTATTTAGCTCCTCGGCTTTCGGACGTCATCTTGACTGCCGCGTACAAATCGAGGTTGAATAGGTGCTTTTTAGACAGAAAACTGCATTTTTACATAGACTGACTGTATAAGAACCAGCACTAACATCAGAACTTGTAATAGAAGTGGGGGGCTTATTTGAAAGTTGAATATATAGTAGCAGCTCCATGCACACATGTGCAAGAAGTTAGCAATAGGAGCAGTCTAATTACAAAAACTCTCACAGAGACCGCTGCACCCACAAGTCTTTACAGTCAATGGGTCACATCAATACATGACACACCTGCAGTAATATGTGGTTCATATGTGTGTGTGTGTGTGTATATTGTAGCAGCCAACCAAGACAGTGATTAATTAAATCCAGTGGGAATTTTGTTCATTGCAGAGGAGAGGCAAATATTGTGTCAATAGATGATGTATTACACCGCGCAGGGACTGTCTAAAGATTACCATCAGTTAATAGACTTGGCCCACTGGACAATATACAGTACAGTACCTGGGAGACCAAAGGAGAGTGAAAGTATAATCATCCCATCTTGTGGGAGATGGGGGGGGGGTGCTTCTACACACCCACTATAACGCAGTCAATACACAGTGCATCACTTAGGGACTTCAAAGCTTTCCACTTGAAAAACACAACCCCCAAAACAGAAAATCAACACGGAATATTACCAATAAGTGTCTCTCTCTCTCTCTCTCTCTCTCTCCCTCCCTCTCTCTCTTCTCTCTCTCTCTCTCTCACTGGCTCCTACTGGCTACTGAGCCTGCCAGTAGTAGTAAAACCACCGGAGCAATGACGCCAGGTTAGCGGCGAGCTAACTAAACTCTGCAGGGAGAACAAAGACTGGAGCGAGCGGCTTTTCTTCCATCTGCACCATCGGAACACGGTACAGCAAGGACTGCATTCGCCAGTCAGAACCACAACTGCTGGTTCATCCAGAACCGACGCCAGCTAAGCTAACAAAGCAGCACGTAAAGTAACATCTCTCTCTTCATGGACTGTTAACGTAACGTTAACTGTGCATTAGCAGATCCTAACAATACATGGCTAAGCAAAGAATTGCGTTGTTCATGTATTGATTTGATGAATGCATTCACTGAGTATATACAGTGTATATATATATATATATATATATATATTATTTGTATTTATTTTGTATTTTGAGCCCTGCTCCTAATGGTAACATTAACAAGCCTTCACAAACACAGCCGGAGAGACGCTGTTAGACATGATCATGATATTTATTTCTCTTCTGTTCTCCTCTGACATTTTTTTGCCCCGAGCTTCTCAAGACATTTACGGGTGAAACGGTAACGTATACCACTCTAAACAGAATGGCTACGACATGTACCAGCACTTCACACTAACACTGGGCGAGCCTCTCTCTTTATTGAGCCTCTAGTGTGGCAACAATACAGGTGTGAATTTCTCATAGAGAAGATGCAGATATAACGTTATGCTTGAGAGACTCACTGCCAAAAGACCCGCGGCCTCTGTGCCTTTCACACAGACACACAGAGTGCCCATCGGAGAAAAGTTGAATCATCATCAACTCTGGTGGCAACAACAAATAGCTGACAAATTGTGTATCACTGTAAAGCTGAGGCTCTTGTGGATTCAATGAGCCCAACTGTATTCACGTGTGATGATGTTAGTCCCCATAGGAGCCATTTTATTGTAGTGAGACCATTTTTTTTTTAAATTGACCTCCCTGTATAAAATGACCTGTGGTGACCTCTAGGATAATCACAGCCTCATGAAACTTTACAGCCACAATCTAGAGACCTAGAACATTCAGAGTATGGATGGCTTTCCTAGCTAGATTGATAATAAGGGGGTTTCTGAGCAGTTTACACAACAGAAGTGCTCGCCATCCAATTGCCAAAAAATGCAATTCTTGCAGAAATCTTAAAAAATGTCAAAAGTTTTTGATATGATGGACATTTTTATCAATTTTCCAGTGGTAAAAAAATGATTAAATTTAGCATCAAATCTGTGTAACAAATGGTATCAACCCAAAAATTGCTGCAAGATCTTATGAGACATAATAGAGCATCGGGATGAACATCATATACTTCTATCATAATGTTCTAAACCCTCATACACTTTCACAATTTATGTGCTGCAATATTTAGGACTATTTAGGTCATTTGCAGTGACTGTGATGTTTGTTCCTGAATAGGACAGTACGCACCGCAGTTTGTGCATCAGCAAAGCATTTTATTTGTCAGTAGGCAGCAGCAGCCACTTAGGAAACACTTCTCATTGCCCCTGTTGTTCCTACGTACTGAAAACATCTTTGAAGCAACGCACTCTTTTGTTCAAGATCTTTTTTTTTCTTAAACTTTGGAGGCCCGGCGCTCTGAGCACACACTCAGCCCCTCAGAGCTGTCATCAGTGTGTCCTTTCTGCAGCAAACAAGGAGAAGAAATAAGCCAACGTTGTTAAGAGGTCCCCAGTGGACGCAGTGCCTCATGGCTGATGCAACCGACTCTCTTTTTTTTGCCTCTCCAAATTGGTTTGGACGTTCAAAGCTGAGGTAAGCATCCGATTCTCATTATGGGGAATGGATATCGCCCAATTTCAACTGCCGCATGATCAATCAGAGTGCCATCAGCCTATCAGCGTGGCTCAGCCTTGGCTAAAAATATCTTCACTTTTCTAGGAAGAAATGAGAAAAAAAATAAGTCAGGTATCTTTGATGTGCTGACATACATTATGAACACAAACATGTAGGAATGCATCTACACACATGTATGACCACACACACACACATGCGCGGAAAGGGATACAAATAGGACAAGGATGCCAATAATGCAGATTGACCACTTAATCCCCACCGGTCCGTCCGTCACCCGACAACAGAGGTGGCCAGAGATCAATATGCCTATTACCTAATGTAAGAAGATAAACCATACTGCGAAACTTTTCTGCCTACTTGGAGAGAGTATAGAATCCAACTCCTTCTGGGACCAGTGGAAGTCTGTCAATCTGTCAGTCTGAGCCTGAAGAGCAGCTCATACAGGATGGAGACATAGACTGAACATTTTCAGACCTTATTTAGGCCAACATCACCAAGAACTGACTCAGAAAGTAAAAAAACATATACTTGAAAAACCAAAAAATATGGAATTGATGATGCCCTACAGCAACTCCCGTATAGTTGAATTCCTTAATGAACACAATGTGCTGCATAAAATTCAGATTGGATTCATGCCTGATCATATCTTCACCCTCACCACTCTCATTAACACACATGTACACTAAAATAAAAATAAAATCTATTCATGTTTTGTAGATTTCAAAAAGGCCTTTGGACTGTATTTGGCATGAAGGGCTGTTTTATCGATTAGTAGAGAGTGGCATGATTTCATTAAAACAATGTATTTGAATAACAATTATGCAATTAAAATTGGAAATGATTTGGCGCACCACCGGCCCGTCTCGCCCGCACCGTCGGGGCAGTGGAGCGTGAGCGTTAGGACCCGAAAGATGGTGAACTATGTCTGGGCAGGACGAAGCCAGAGGAAACTCTGGTGGAGGCCCGTAGCAGTCCTGACATGCAAATCGGTCGTCCGACCCGGGTATAGGGGCGAAAGACTAATCGAACCATCTAGTAGCTGGTTCCCTCCGAAGTTTCCCTCAGGATAGCTGGCGCTCAGAGTCTCGCAGTTTCATCTGGTAAAGCGAATGATTAGAGGTCTTGGGGCCGAAACGATCTCAACCTATTCTCAAACTTGAAATGGGTAAGAAGCCCGGCTCGCTGGCTTGGAGCCGGGCGTGGAATGCGAGCCGCCTAGTGGGCCACTTTTGGTAAGCAGAACTGGCGCTGTGGGATGAACCGAACGCCGGGTTAAGGCGCCCGATGCCGACGCTCTTCAGACCCCAGAAAAGGTGTTGGTCGATATAGACAGCAGGACGGTGGCCATGGAAGTCGGAATCTGCTAAGGAGTGTGTAACAACTCACCTGCCGAATCAACTAGCCCTGAAAATGGATGGCGCTGGAGCGGCGGGCCCATACCCGGCCTTCGCTGGCAACAAGAGTCGCGAGGGCTACTCCGCGTCGAGTAGGAGGGCTGCCGCGGTGAGCACGGAAGCCTAGGGTGTGGGCCCAGGTGCAGATCTTGGTGGTAGTAGCATATATTCAACCGAGAACTTTGAAGGCCAAAGTGGAGAAGGGTTCCATGTGAACAGCACTTGAACATGGGTCAGTCAGTCCTAAGAGATGGGCGAAAGCCGTTCAGAAGGGTGTGGCGATGGCCTACGTCGCCCCCGGACGATCGAAAGGGAGTCGGGTTCAGAGTGCCTGAGATAGGCGCCGCGAGGCGTCCAGTGCGGTAATGCAAACAATCCCGGAGAAGCTGGCTTCTCTTTGCGAAGGGCAGGGCACCCTGGAATGGGTTCGCCGGTTCCGGCGGCGTCCGGCGAGCTCTCGTCTGCCCTTGAAAATCCAGGGGGAGAAGGTGGAAATCTCGCGCCAGGCCGTACCCATATCCGCAGCAGGTCTCCAAGGTGAACAGCCTCTGGCATGTTAGATCAAGGTAATTAAGGGAAGTCGGCCAATCAGATCCTTTAGTTTCTTACCTCAGATAACTCGACCCTGTCACCTGTCTACCTAGCTGTTCCTCATTTTGCAGTCAGCTTCAGTATACGACTGAGTCAGTATACATGTAATGTTACTCCACATGTAGGTCTCCACAGTCACTCTCCTCTGAGTGGCAAACAACAGTCAGCATCTGCCACTGATGCATTCATGTGGAAGAAAAGCACAAAAAGCACTGCTAAAATAGCAAAGAGCTGCTGTGTAATCGACTGCAAAACCGATTCAGAAAGAATTCAGGCAAACGTTTTTACAGACTGCTGAGGAGGTAAAGACAAGAAAAGTTGTGTGAAGCGATAATTTCAATACTAACATGTTTCTGAATGAAACTTTGAATGTAATATTTTCATAAATCTGTCGGGACGGAACAAGAACATCATTTGAAGTCTTCATAATATTGATCGAGCTTACAAATGCTGTGATTCAAATAGGTCCGGTGTTGTGCTCATTGACAGGAGCTTGAGATACACTTGACTAATCGCAGTTTTAGAGGCAGTATTGAGACATGGGGGACACCGTCTTCCTGCATAGTGACAGACACAAATGGCCACAAGTATGGATGAGATCAACATAGCTGCACAGCTTGTTGTAAGTCGACTTTCAGAAATCTCTTCAATCAACGTTTCTTTGCTCTTCTTAACAGCTTCTAACAACTGCTACCACAGCTTCAATGCCGAATGAAAATGATGTCAGCGAGACGGATACATCACTGGCCAACATGAGCACAATGTCGAGCTGAATGAATGAAGCAAAAAAGGAAGTTTGGTCTTGTTATAAAGAAAAAGAAAATTCTGTGAAATCTTGCAGATGCCGTTAGGAGCACCAGAGGAACATGATTTTTTTCAAATTACCTGTCTCATGCACTACTGTCAGGAGGATATAGTGATATTTATTTTATAAAAATAACTTGTTTTAATCATATTTGCTCCATTTCTACCCACTGCTGCTTTAACTGTATTCCAATTCAGGCCCACCTGGCAAAGTGTAGACCGGGTACACACATAGGCTGCAATATAAAATGTGGACTATAGGGCTTAGGCTGATGTTAGAAGCTGACAAATTGATCTCACAGATTTATGTCAACCTGGATGAGTGACTTCACTATGTTCTGCAGATAAAAGGGGGTGCCAGCTACATGGCCTGTCTTCAGGAGAGATGGGACAAGAAAAGCTCGATGGAGCCTGTTGTTTATGATATTGTCAGTAAGAAATACCCCTCTAAAACACATTTGCTTGTGTGGTACAGCCATCTTTGTCACGTACATATATATATATAGTCAAACACACACATGCTAACCTTAAGATTATGGAAGGCATGTGGCACGGGTAAAGAAAGAAGAAAAGTGACAGAAGGAGAGATTCCTGGTCGATGTCTGATTACAAATGGCAACAGTAACATACAAACAGGAAACAAGTTCACTGCCTGACAGGAACATGAAATGACACTAACGGAGCAAATAGAAGGGCGTATTTCCATTTAGAAATCCTGCAGCTTACTGTCTTTTCTATATTTAGTGTGTCAGGGGTGGCAGGACTTTAATTTAATATAGCAATATGTTGGGGTCGCATCAGGTCCTTAATATGCATGGTTTACTCCAACCTGATAAGTCTGTCTGTCAGAGAGGCCATATTGGGCTAATATTAGCCTTTCATTGAAATTTACGCTGGGTTTTACGTGTAGGAAATAACCTTTAAATACGATTAAAAGAAGTTATTTTTATAATGGTCGCTATATCGTGACAGTAGTACATGAAACAGGTAACCTGAAAAAAATCATGTTCCTCTGTGTCCTCCGGTGCTCCTAACGGCATCTGCAAGATTTCACAGACCGGAGGAAAACAAGCAGTAAGAGCTGATCTGAGGTCTGCTGTCCAGCTGCTGTCTATGAGAGCCGGCTGTCAATCACTCGCGAACTCCAACCAAACGGTCAAACTAGGCAGCGCTGATCAAATATGAATCAATATTCTGTTACGTTAATGCCTATTTCTCTCCTCAAATGTTTTCAGAATCATCTTGTAGTGC
>CAKALU010044527.1:0-43029 GCA_916700995.1 Hozukius guyotensis | reverse complement strand
GATGGTGCAAGCTGAACGGAGAGGGGGGGGGGCAATCGTACTCGGGCAGCTTGGCGGAGGTCTGCGCTCTACGAGTGCCATTCTAGTTAAATTATGTGATGATTTGGAATAGCCTCTCTGTGTTAAGCTACATTTCCTGAATAGCTTGTAGCTTCACTAAATACAGCGTGATAACAAGCGACGTATCCATCATCTGACATCATCTTAAAGTCAACCGACACAAAAGAACCAACGGTTGCTATAACACAGTCATCCTCTTGTTGTTGTTTTTTTACAATCTGAAGAAAAATTTCTGATGAAATTAAAATGTCACTGACCTCAGAACAGCATGCTTTCTCAGGGGAGTTTTGAATGGAGTCAGATTGTCGGGACCTCTTTCCGGTTGGTGTGGAAGCGAAGTTGTCCTCGTTTTGTCCTGTTTTCATGTCGGCCATGGTGCAAAGTCGGTTGAAATGTTCCTCAATGTAATCCTCAAGGTCTTCCAGATTGAACGGTTGTGATATTCTAGTTTATAGGATACAAAAAGGGGGAGTTATATCGTGGGAAAAAGTAGTAGATGTTTGTTTGTAATCTAGCAGTGGGAAGCTGCCATCTTGGATCTTGCACTATTCTCGTCAGGTCTCTCGGTCACAGATGCTCTTATTTTTATATCATACATTTTTACATGTTAAATACACAAGTTTTGACATGTAAGTAGTAGTACTGATAGTAAATAAGAACTCCAGCTATGGTTGTCTAATCTGACCCTGGATAAGAGTATTTGTCTAAATGTCGGACTGTTCCTTTAAGAGCATTAAAGGGGAAAATGTAGGCCAATGTTAAATAAATGGTTTGTCACATTTGATGGCACAAACAACTCACAGTGCAAATTAGGGACAACTCTGTCCCTATTGGTCTCTTTCTTGAGACAGACAAAATGCAGTTCGACATTTGTCTTAGTTAAAGAAAAAACAAGCACATTTTTGTTTATGGGCGACTTTATTGCAGAGGATTTGAGTCATGTATTATCATTTATGTGCATTATGACTCCCAGCTGGTGGATCTGTGCGTGCTACACTGAACAAAGATAGCAAATATTAGCTGCAGTAAATGCCAGTTTTATTCATGTTAACATCAAGATTCCATATCCGGAGGCCATGAATGCAACAGGGCCTGTCAAACTGCATTTATTAAAATGCACTGATTGATTTTACTTGGCCACATATACAAAAAGAAAATGCTGTTAACTATTTTAAGTGGATAAATTTGCTGATTTGCGATGAGATCTGGGGTTTCCCAATGTGTCACTCTAATGATTGCATTGATAGTGGTGTTAACATCATAGCAGACACTAGAGGTGCAAGGAGGGTCTAAGGATAAGGCCAGTCGGTCAGTGAGTGTTATAGAATAATGTAAATCGTAGTCGGAGCAGTATGCTCGCCCCAAGCCGTGGAAATGTCCCACTCTGACAGTCCATCACTCATTAGATAGGAGTGGTGATCAAGGTCACCTTGCATCCGGAACCATGCTGCCATGGGTGGAGTTCTGCTGGAAAAGGTCCAGGAGCTTCACTGCTGAATCATCCTGCATTTGTCATGCATGTCAAAATATTCCGAAACACTAAAGCAACAGTCCAATCAGGAAGACTCCTAACTCAATGAACTGACCCGAAAGTGTCTCAGTGTCAACCATGATAAGATCATTTGAAATTCTTTAAACGCTTAAGGGACGGTCTTTCAGTGTGTCCTATCATATGTCCTTTAGCCAAGGAGACATTGGACCATTAAGGAAAAGACACCAGCAGACAATTCACTTTGGCCATTCCTCACCAACAATTTCTATTTCTCGAGTGAATTTTAAATCTTGTGTTCAAACTACAGATGCACCGATACCAATTTTCTTTTGACCGAGTACAAGTACTTACATTTGGGTACTCGCCGATACCGAGTACCGATACGAGTACTTCTCTGTGCCTAGCTTCTCTGTACCCTGTTCAGACCTGACATTAACGTGTGTCTTGGGTGATCCGATCACAAGTGGACAGCTTTAAGTTCACACCTGGCATTAGAATGCCTCTCTACATGCGTCTGAGTGACCACTTGTGATCGGATCTCGCTTCTTCACTCTATATGCAAATAATCATGTATCGCGTGTTGTTGTTGTTTTTAACCGGCGGGAGACAGCAGTAGTAATATCCTATGTATTTATGAATTTGGGTACATTTTATGAACCTAAAAATAAAGGTTATTGTCTACCGGCGGTCCCCAGAGACCTTCGTACCAGGGATGAGATGCGCCTTGGGTGCATTCACACCTGTCCACTTGTGATCAGATCACCCAAGAAGCATGTTAATGCCAGGTCTGAACAGGGTCTTAGACAGCATTGGCAATAAACTGGACCAATACTTCCAAGTATGGAGATCATCTCCCCTGGTAAATATTTATTACACTCCCAACTCATCCAGTTCTCTGCTGTTGATCCATTTGTTCAGTCTAACAAGTACTCCAACCTAAACAACAAAACATGTTGTCACTGACTTCCAAAGCGACCAATATGACCATTTTCTGCCTACTACTACTGCCTTTGCTACTTCAAAAAGGTAGCAGTAACTCTCATTGCTTGTTAGAGTAAACGGGTCCTTAAAACCAATGCTGTCATTTTTCTGCCGAGCAGCTTCGTTCAGTTTATTCCCAACAATCATCACTTCACTAATAAGATGTTTAATACTTCCAGCATCGTTTATTCCGATATTTTATTCCTGATGTCTTACGATTTCACTTTCTTGACTTGTCTTCTTAGAGCTTAGAGAGAGGAGATTCTATGTAGTGCTGACATATAATTAAACTTGACTTGAATTCAGGGGCACATACAGTACGTATGTTCGTTCCAGCCAGTCACATGGAGATGCATTGTGATGCCCTTATGCCAAGAGGACTCTTGAAGAGCACTTACTGTTTGCTGTAACATAATTCTATTGAGCAGAAACTGGCAGCTGTCCTAATTTAATTTATGTTCTTCGAGCCAAAGGGAGAAAAAAACCCCAAGATGCTTTCATTCTGATTTATTATAATAGTCAATAATGATGAATTACTGCCACTGTAGGTAGTATGTTTAGATGCCGAGCGCCTACTGTCATATCTAAATGGAAGTATGTGAATGTGCTGTTGATTGGAAGTGAAGCAAGATGATAGAAGTTTAGGATGTTATTTGAGTGCTGCTGTGTCCAGGAGGACTTGGGGATATGTGCATTGGACTTCATTTAATTGAGGTTATTTCAGCCTTGACCCCGTCTAGGTATGCTGTCCTCAAAAACTAGATTCAGGCTGCTGAAATAAGAGCAGGCATCTGCTTATTTCTGCAGGTTTTGATAAGGGATCAAATCAATTTGAAGATGCTTTGATGTCTACGTATATGTTGATGGAGGACATTTTAACAAACTGAACTAACTGAAATGTGAATTATTTATTACAGACTTGGGGGGGGGAAATAGTAAACTGTGTGTATGTTTTTGTGTGTAATCCTAGTGTCGATCCTATTTTGGATGTGGTGTTTACATGGAACATCAAGATGGCAAAACAATCTCCACTCAAGGTCCACTCAGTTTCTTGTTGTGGAGCTTTCGACTGTATCACACTTCATCAGATCGGCAAACCCGATATCAAAGGCAAAGCGTGTGTGAGAGACGCTAATATTATTATTATTGTATGAACATGCAGTACCAGCAGGGGGCAACAAAGCCACTCACTTAGGTTTAGGCAAGAAAACCACTAAGTTAGGTTAAAGGGACTGTTTGTAAGAATCAGAAATGCTTGTTAACAGCGACAGGTGTGGCCGTTAAGTCAACGAAAGTCAGCGTCCTGTTGCTCGCGCTTGTGCTCGCTCTACATAGACATGAACGAGCATCGGTCAAAACAGTGAGGCGACACACGTCAGCTAAAACCACAATATCACTCTATATTTCAGCTGCTTGGCAGTAATGTTAGCTGACCAGACGAAGGTCTCTCCATGAATCACTGCTGATCCTAGTGTTGGCTTTTCCTGCTTCAGCATTCCGACCGCGGCCGGAGGGAACAGGAGAGACGATAACGTTTCTCGCTGCGGAGCCCCGTCACTTCACAAGACACGGGAAACCTCTGTTGGTCTGGAGGAGCTGCAGCATTTATTTCTGCACAAACGTCCACTGTACATTCACTAGATATTCTCAGAGCTAAACTAACTCTCCTGCAGTGTGGAGTGTGCGCGCATGCACGTGAGAGTGGAGCGAAAGAGCGAGAACGAGCGCAGTGTGTGAGTGAAGGCAAGCAGGCAGAGGAGTAGAGACTCCGGCCCTGGAGACCAAAGCTACGGTCTCCTCCGCATCCTCCGACCGCGGCCAACACTGTTTTGCAAGACGGGCTTCACTAGACAGAACTTTGCGGTTTTGGTGCTTCCGTGTAGTTTGTGTTGGAGTCTGAGTCTGAACAGCGTAGCCACACGCGAGCGTGCATGGGACACCGACCCGCAATGATTTATACGTGTAAGAAGTTACAAACAGTCCCTTTTAAGGGAAAATGTCAGGGTTGGGTTTAAAATAAGTACGTCAACTAAGTAAAGCACAGTTTTAGGACTTATTGTCCATGTAAAAGTGAGCTTGACAATTCATTCTTGACCTCCACACGGAATTGAGCCTCAGTGAGTCCTCTAAGTGAATCAACAATGAATAAGTAGCAATTCAAAGTTTGAGTATGAATAATGACATCATATGGACATAGAGATGTATCTCTTATATTCTGTGTGACAGGGAGAAGTAGTCCCAACAGTTTTTTGGCTCTACCTTTAACAGCTCTCTGTAGAGCACATCTACAGTGTTTCTGCTACTTGTGTGACAGTTCCTCCCCTGAGATTCTGCCCCAATTTAAGTGACTAAGGACAAAAAAAAAAAAATCTTCCCCTGTTAACTTGAAGACTGATCTGACATGATATCTGCACTGTATTTTCCATCTCTCTCTTCTCATTCGTCCCTCTCTCTCTGACTTGAGGGAGATTCTTGTTGTCTCCCTCAGTGTCCTCCTTCCGTCACTCTAATCAGCCCTTTTAATTACTCGTGCTATCAGCCACCCAACGCCTCCCTGTCACCCCTGGGAATCTCTGCCTGGAAAAAGGAGAGAAATGGGAAGGGAATGCAGGGCCTGATGGCAGGCAAGGGGCTCATCAGTGAAGCTACGGGGAGACCGGGGGGGAGTGGGGGTGGGGGGCTGTGGTAATACGAGGCCTTTGCCAGTCCATCAGTGACACTGCCAGCTCGCCTCCCTGCCTGCTGGGCTGATGTCGTGATAAATGGGCTTTTCCTGTCCCAATCCGATCCAGCACACCACAATCATCTAACAGCACAACAGAGCCGGGGAAAAGAGACTAAATACTGTCGGTGCTCAAGGGCTTCGGACTCATATACAATAAGATGTCAAATACACACAAATACAATATTTAGTCAAATAAGATGATAAATTAAACCAAAGCAAGTTACACTAACCAAGGTTATAGATTAAAGCCTTAAGTTATCCTTTTATTTTAACACGGGACAAGGTAATCTGATTGGCTGAAAAGGAGGGAGACATCTGATTGGCTACAGATAATTCCCTGTTGAAAAAGAAATGCATTTGTGGATCGGTGCACGTCAGGGGAGTCTCAAAAACCCACACACAGATGCAGTGAAGTTCACGTCAAGCAGTTTGTAAATGCAGGTTTAACAGTTTGTATATAAATGTAACAACTTCCAAATGTGTTTTTGATGAAACTTGCAAATACTTTTGAACGCATATATTTGTGGATTTTTATTACATTTATTTAAAACAAGACATATTTGTGTGTGGGTCAGAAATATATTTGTGAACCTTATTTTTTTATGTGGATTTTTTTTAACATTTCTATACAACGATAACTATTTTTGTGCGCATTGAAAAATATTTTTGTGGAGAGAGTCATTTATCTATGTATCAAGAAATACATTTGTGAATTCTTCTGTGTGCATTTGTGAATATTGAGACTGATCTGACCCCATACTTGAGCAACACTTCAGCGGCTACTCGTCATCAATGTAGCTGGCCACATAATGTATTTCAGCTCTTAGCTTTTTACGGGGGTAATGCAGTTCAGCTTTCAACTTTGCACAGTTTTACAATTCAGTTTTTCAGGAGTGCAGTGCAATGCAATTGCACTTGAAGATTTCTGTATTTTCAGCAATGCTTTGCAATTAATTTCAGCCGTCAGCATTGACACACATTTTCTGCAGGACATACATTTTTTTTGTTCTTTTTTTGTGCTTTTTCTTTTTCTTGTTGTTTGGATTTCTTCTACTTGCACATTTTTTGCAGATAGATACATCATTCCAATTTTCATATATAAGGCATGTGTGTCTCATGATGGTTATTACTTTGCTTTTTGGCTTTGGAGGCGGGGATGGAATAGACGGTGGCTAATGTCTCCACTCCTTGGATTGCGCTGCCATGCCGGCTACACAGTGTGTGAGCGTTGTTAACTGTCCAGAGAGTTAACAACACTCACGTTCACGTGAGGATGCATCCAGTTCACTGTTCACCAAAAACATGAGCATGTTCAATTGTTGTGCATGAACGCACTCTTTTAGTGTGTTCACACACAACACTGCACGTCCAATTGCATCTCACAACATCGTCTTTTTAGTATCTTTTAATTCTATCACTTGATCTTTTGATCAACAGCTCAAGAAGAGCCAGTAAATGTACCCTAGTTTCCAACTGAACTCTGGAACCTGTGCTATTAAAACATGCTTGCTGTCACCACCAGTAACCACGGGCATTGTGAGATCACCCAGGACTGAAACCCTGGGAGTATTACCAGAGGACATTTTCTCAGATGAAAGGACAGAAGCGTAGGAGGACCTCAGGTTTCTCACAGAGCAGTGTGAGAACAGGAGCTCACAAATATATGCAGGCAGAGACCATGCATATATACAAACAATGCAAATTTAAAGTAACCTCTTATGTAAAGTGTTTTAGAAGCCTTGCTACAGTGATTTTGTTTTGTTTCTCCGTGTGTGTGTACTCTAATCAGTGTGCAAATCAGAAATGTAAAAGGAGTCAACGAGAGTTTGTTGTGCCAAAGACGTACGGCACCGTTACGTAAGTTTGCTGTCACTTTTGCAGATCAGTGAGTTGACTGTTTGAGCTCTTTTCATTTCCACTTCTGTCTGTTAAAGTAAATGTTAGAATATGATGTTTTGCCTCCCCGGTGAACCGAGGTACACACACTAGCTATTTTTATGTAGCTGCGTGTACCTTTGGTTCA
The DNA here is from genome assembly GCA_916700995.1 of Hozukius guyotensis. Taxonomy (NCBI): domain Eukaryota; kingdom Metazoa; phylum Chordata; class Actinopteri; order Perciformes; family Sebastidae; genus Hozukius; species Hozukius guyotensis. The sequence goes on along the minus strand of CAKALU010044527.1, from coordinate 35,748 downwards.
CAATATGAGGAGCAAAAACATTGTCATGTTCCAGAGTTAGCTGAGAGAGCTTATACCTCACACGCAGACCCATTACACATTAAAAATACATGATGTAATGTGAATTATAGAAACATTAAGGTAGGTGGGAGTAAATACTGTAGAACGTTGCATTTCAATGATTTTCTGGCAAGACCTGAAGTAATCTTTGTAATAACTAACAAACTAAAGATCATATACATTCACTTAACGTAAGTTAATACAATGCACATTTCTTGCTAAACATGTTATAGAAACACATTTTAATGCCAAAAGTAATTATTGCATTTCCACTGACAATAAAATCAATGCTCGCTATTTTGTTTTGTTTTGACAGAAAGACGCTTGGCAGTCTCGTGACGCAGGCCAATAAAAAAAAGAAAATGCCAAAAAAACTTTCTCCGAATTTTAGAGCTGTTATTGTGAAACTAAGACGTTTTGCGCAGTGGACCGACCTAGTTATTACAATGTTGATGTGAGACTTTGTTGGCATCCCTGGCAGAAGACCTTCACACTCTTCAGCACATTAGTGGCGTCATCAGCATCAGGCTTCTGGGGCTATAGCCTGGAATGTTTTTTGTCTCGCCCCAAAACAAAAAAAAAATCGAATCATCGTAAAATGTAAATAATTGAATTCCCGACCACCTGTTGCTGCCTGTGGATGTGGATGTAGAGAGACTGAGGGAGCGAGGCTGGGTAACTTCCTCTTGTAACCTGTAGGGACTCAAGCTCAACAAGTCCACCTGCACAGTGTGCTTTGCTGCTTCTGCTCGCTGTCTGGCTCACAGCTTTCAGAGTGTCGATAGAATTTTTTTTCTGCCGAAAAGCGCTGGTTGGGCGCTGGGGAGCGCTTGATCCACAGTGACGACACCGGCGCCTTTCTGAAAAGTTCAGAGATTTTCAACAACAGGCGCTGAGAGCATCTGCACAAAAACGTTGGAGGCTTCGAGCGAAGATGCTCGTGCACCGTTGCCGCACATTTGGTCATTTCGGGGTTCTGTTTAAACACTCAGTAGGGGATGGTCTAAAGCAAATGGCGTAAGTACATTTAGGGCGGCAGTAGGGGGGCAAAGGGGCTGTATTTAGTCTCTTAATTAATCATAGGTGTGTTTTGGGTGTAACAGGAATTAATCCAATTGAACCGAGTGTCATCTCCCATTCCCTTTAAAAGCCAGGTGCGGCGGACTTTACACCAGGATTTTGTTGGTCAATGGCGCAATCGCTTTCTGCTGCCTCAAGATAGCAATGCGCCAACAAAGCGCTTGACCTTACCTCATTTTAAGACCGACACGCCCACGGCAGCACAGATCGGCGCAAGTGCATTTGCACGCTGAGCGTGAAAATGACAATTGCGTCGGTCTGAAACTAGCAACGACTGTTGCACTGCTTTGCACCGGGAGTAAGATAGGCCCCTCAGATGTAATATAACTGCTTTATTCAACAACTTTTTTTCAATTGGACTCAAGAGGGCTTTAGCTTTATTTATTATGCATCCAGATAATTTGGGGACCTTTTTCAATCTCCCCAAGATAATGAAGACTTCCAAAACTTCTCCAAGCACACTGACTATATGTACAACAAGAAGGCCCAGCAGCGCCTCCACCTGCTGAGGAAGCTCAGGACTTTTGATGTCAGCAAGGAGATTTTAACCATGGTCTATAGGTCACTGATTGAATCTGCACTCACTTTCAAAATGTCATCCTGGTACAACGCTCTCACCACCAAACACACAACAAAACTCGCCCGGATAATAACGCAGGCTCTTCCCAAACCCCCCCTAACAGAGCTTTACAGCCGGTCAGTAATCAGGAAACAAACAAACCAAGTTAGCAGCAAGCAAACTGGACTCTTCCAAGTTCAAAGAACTGGCCCGACTGGTACATAAATTGTACGTGAATTGGTTTTAAACACAAACATACACATTTGGAGAGAATCTCAAATCCCCGCATCACACAACCCTTTGTTCTGACTGCACACGTGCTCAGACGAGACAAAAAAAACATGCGTTGGCCATCTTTGATTCAGTAGTCTCTGATTCAGCCATCTTTGTAGTTTCACTGTCAGCCATATTGTTTGTAGGCCATGTGGTCTCAGTCGCCTGAACTCAGTCGCCATCTTGAATGAATGAATGACTTTATTTCGAACATAAAAATAAATAAAAACAGATACAAAATAATAACAAACAAAACAAGAGTAACAGTGTCCGAAAAGGAGTAGGTAGAAGTAAAACTTATATTTCCCTACGCCTTTCTCACTTCTCCTCTATTAACTCATATATCATAGAATGATAATATAATATAACACATAAACTGTCCCAGATTTATTTACATCCCAAATTAAATATATGAACAGCATCCCAAGTTTATTTACAACCCACATATCCATCCGGAGTTAAAAAATAAATATAAACCAACCCTTAACACAACCGTTATCACAACTCTTCCTCATCCATATACCTCACAAAAATATTTTTTTTGTATAGCTTTTTAAATTGATTTATATTTGTGCTCCGCTTCAACCCATCACCTAACCCATTCCACAAATCCACCCCACAGACTGAAATACAAACATACTCTTATTTGTTGTATAAACACAATGCTTTATGCTTTAATTTTTTCTTGCTTTGAACATAATTATTGCGGTTTTAAATTTGACCAAATCCATGAATTTCAATCTTTGTCTCTCTCTCTCTCTCACACACAAATGCTCACACACTCTAGTTGGTTAGCTTAGTTTAGTTATTTAGTTGGATTAATATTGTGTTTTGTGTTTGTGGAATATACATGCTGGTCTGTTAAATGTTGTACAAGAGTGAATAATGCCAACCGCTGCTATGTCGAGACCTATGATTTTTTTTCTCTTTTACTAGCAATTGATATGATGATTTTTGGTAATAGTTATGAAGTTAATTAGTAATCAGAGCTCCACATTGATAGTTTAGTATATTTTATGAGAATATATTATGAGACTACATTTATTGGCTATCATTTTCTCTTTGTTTGAAAGAATGGTGCCCCGAATGATTTAATTTAAATTAAATAATATGATTCAACATAATTTATAATTATTTTGATAATTACTGTAAGTGCTGAGCTCCTAACTTGGTGCTCCATTATTATTATCATATCTTGATCATTTCTTCATATTGATTTGATTGCTATTAATAATCATCTTTAAGACAATCCGCTGATTGTTACTGCTGTGCATCTCAGTTAGTAATGTTGATAAGTTTCATAAGCAAACTTATTTTGTAAACCTGTGTTTACTTTATTGACTTCAATCTTGTATGTCCACTGGAGCCACTAAATGGTGCCGTAGCTACGCCTCTTGCACAGAAAGCTACTCCCTATAGCAGGGGTCAGCAACCTGCGGCTGCGGAGCCACATGCGGATCTTTAGCTCCTCTCCAGTGGCTCCCTGTGGATTTTTAAAAAAGGAAATTAATAACTGTTTTCTGTTTACATTTTTATTTATCATTGTTGTACGGCTATGGTACGACGGTACGACGGAGTATTAGGGCCACATTGAGGGAAAAAAAATAAATCTGAGATTTCGAGAATAAAGTCATAATATTATGGGCATAAAGTCATAAGTTTACGGGAAAAAAAGTCGTAGTATTATGAGAATAAAGTTATAATATTATAAAGTAGTAATTTGACACTTTATTTTCTTTTTTTCTCGTAAAGCTATGACTTTATTCTCGTAATATTACGACTTTTTTTATCGTAATATTATGACTTTATTCTCGTAAGATTACGACTTTTTTTCTCGTTAAATTATGACTTTATTTTCGTAATATTACAACATTTGTTCTCGTAAAGTTATGACTTTATTCTGGAAATCTCAGATGTTTTTTCCCTCAATGTGGCCCTAATAACCTAGACTATAAACTTTGTTACCTTTATCACAATGCTCAAATGTTTTGTGGCTACGGACAGATTTTTTTTTTTTTTGTTTTGTTTAAAATGTCTCTTTTGATAGTAAAGGTTGCTGACCCCTGCCCTATAATATAGGCTAGTGCATTGTTTTATTAGGCTAGTGTACTGTTTAAGCTACACTGCAAGGTGTCTGCCTACGCAACACCATAGCACAACATTGTTTTTTTGTTGTTTTGTTTTGTACTAGACAACCCGTTTAGTTTCCCCTTTCTTCCAAACACAACAATGGAGAACCCCTGTGTAGAGCTTTTTATTTCCTCCCTTGCACAGAGCCTAAACCCTGGCTGCCCTGAACTCATCAGCAGATTGAGTTTCAGTGAGTGCAGGAAAGAAATACACTCGCTCCTCACTGAGTGGTGTAAAGCGCAGACCGCATCCACAGACCCATTGTTAAAAGGCTTGCTTCTGATTTTCCACAGGCGAACCAGCCTTGCCTTTCAGAGCAAAGCAGCCCTAGACAAGAAGGTAGATCCCCTAAGAACGCAAAATGCTCGTCTTCTCCATGAAGTTCAGACAGCAAATAAGAAAATCATGCGTTACATAGAAGACCTGAAGTCAGCTCCTCAACCTCCACTGAGAGACAGAGCTATAGGAGCTACCTAACTTCCTGTTGTTTTTTACACACGTCTCACACCTGTCTCAGCTGCGTCTCTTCTAGAGATTCGAGGTCTCGCCTATTTTTGACGCGTGCCGCGCGCGTTTCACAGCAACAACAGACAGTGAAAGTGATCTATTGACTGTATATTGTCATCATACCAGCAAGATTACTACAGTTTTGATGTCTATCTGTAGAATATGTTACGGAGATGAAAAAAAGTAAAGACTTATTTTTAAATCAACACTTCCTGCTTTCATTTAAAAATAAAAGCCATCAAGCTTTTTTTTCTGTGGACAGAATTCCTTCATTTGTTAACATGAGGCTTTTATTCTGAAACATGTGCAGGACAGTGTTGTAAAACATGCAGGGACTTGGAGAGCTCCATCAATGAATAAAGTGTGGGGTTTAAATCAACACTTCCTGCTTTAATTTCAAAATAAAAGCCCTCAAGCGTTTTTTCTGTGGACAGAATTCCTTCATTTGTTAACACAAGGCTTTTATTCTGAAATATGTGCCAGACAGTGTTGTAGAACATGCAGTGACTTGGAGAGCTCCATGAATGAATATAGTACGCGTTTTAATCGTGGATTATTACTATTATTCACAAATTACCACACGGTTCTTAACCTTTTTCTGTCTAAAATAAACATAAATAACATCCATAATGAAATTAAATGGCCATTATGAAAGGCAAACTCTGTGAAGAAAGAAAGGGCTGGCAGCAGCTGAAACGCAGCTGGTGTGAACAACCAACGCGTGAATGACGCAGCAGCCATGCTGACGTTCCCAGTGTGCATGAGGCGTAAGTCATTCCTTTTTACTGAACAAAACATTTCCAACGCCCTAGCCCTTGACTCAACTCTAATTTGATATCATGTAGGTTAAATTCCATCACGTGTATGCGGGTGATTTACCTCATTAGCAACAGGTGTAACATACCTGTTGGGATCTGTCTGGGGGCGTCTCAGCTCTCTTTGTCAATAGTGGAATAGCTTCCTGCCGGAGCGCTGCTGTCACACAGGCCTCATCCTTAATCACTCAGCGTAACATCCCGGCTCACGACCCCCATATGTTTGATCACAATGTGACAGAGAATTCTTATTAGTCCTCTGTACCCTACAGTAGCCTAATTAAACCTGTCTTGTTATTTTCTATTCCCTCTGCCCCCCCAGCCCGAGCATCGCTTCTCTCCATCCGTTCCTCCATCCTCTCTCTGTAATTATCCATCTGCAAGGCCGTGGGAAGCCAGCAAGGTTGAAGGTAAGTGTATTTACTGCATAAAGGACAAAGAAATTGGCTGAGCCATTGATTACCCATCCTTTTTTTTTCTTTTCTTTCAAGGGATGTAAGAAAGTTGATTACAGGTAGAATAAACATTAGAGGTTGTTTTCACATCCTTTCCTTCAGTGCAAACTGCTGCGCACACTGCTGGTGTAGCACTGTGCATTTTATTGAGCATTTGCAGGGTGGTACCGCTGGTTCTGAAAAGTGAAACCAATGCTGAAGTGCCTTAAACTTGCATTCTTTCTAACAGCCAGCAGGGGGCGACTTCTCTGGTTGTATAGAAGTCTATGAGAAAATGAGCCTACTTCTCACTTGATTTATTACCTCAGTAAACATTGTAAACATGAGTTTATGGTCTCAATCACTAGTTTCAAGTCTTCTTCAATACAGCATGATGTTCATTTAGTAAATTATGGCCGGGTCAAAATCACCATAAAGTGCCTCTGAGATTTTCACTTCATATTCATTGTATTAACGGGACCTCAGGCTGTTAGAAATACATGTTGGTCAAGCTCCAGCACTTTTTTTATAAATGATGTGCAAGCAGAGAATGTATGAGCAAACTGCAAAATATGTCGATCCTGTCATAGACAAAGTAGAGTAAATACATTGTCATTGCATAGTAATTATAAAATGTGCATTTTCAGAAGGATATTTAGTCCGTTTCTCAATATATTTTTGGGAAAAGTGTTTTCATACTGGCTACACCTGCAGCGTACATAAGGCGTAGGTTTGTGAGTCACATGCAAAACAAGATGGTGAGATATCAATTATGACACGTTTTGAATCTATTTCTAAAACATTTTCAATCCCGAGATGACTTATTATTTACCTGCGACAGTTTTGTATTACAAGCGGCACACGCAGGTATATTGCTTAAGTGCTCCGTCCAGAATGGAATGGAAATAAAAAGAAATGAACCGAATCGTGACTCCTTTCAACCATCACACCCCGTACTGTTTTTTTTTTCCTTTTCTTCTTTTAGCCTATAATTATCATAATAATACAGTTTCACTGAGAGCACCATGTTCAAGAAGCTGCCCAGTACAACCACGGTCTGATCTGTTGGCCCCTGAGCAGCAGCAGTTGGAGGTTAGGGGTCTTGCTCAAGGGCACCTCAGTGGAAGTGAGGGAGCCCAATTGTTCTAATAACACCCATCTTAAGCTCCATCCCACGGAGGCTAGATCAACCTGACCTCTTTTAGATGATAGTTCTTCAAAAAGCTAGTTGTCTTTATCGGAAACGGAACATGTCCTGTATTTATTAAATTTCTTTATTTCAAAAAGTACAAACCCTGTAGGACTGTGGTCTGCTGATCTTAATCTTGGGGGTAACAATACAGCTCTTGTTGAATTCCAATCACAGGTGTATGGTTTTAAAGCCTCGTCCACACTGGGAACGTCAGGAGCGCGTGGCGGCTGCGTTACCTGTTGTTTTTATTTCGGCGTCCGTGTTAACAGGTTAGAGCAGCCACACTGCCCGCGTTTTTAAATCATCACTTCCTGCTTTCATTTCAAAATAAAAGCCCTCAAGCGTTTTTTTCTATGGACAGAATTCCTTCATTTGTTAACACAAGGCTTTTATTCTGAAATATGTGCCGGACAGTGTTGTAGAACATGCAGTGACTTGGAGAGCTCCATGAATGAATATAGTACGGGGTTTTTATTGTGGATTATTACTATTATTTACAAATTACCACATGTTTCTTAACCTTTTACTGTCTAAAATAAATATAAATTATATTTATAATACATTAAATGGCCATTATGAAAGGCAAACTCCATGTAGCAGCAGCTGCATCAGCAGGAATGCAGCTGACGCAGCTGGTGTGAGCACCCGACGCGTGAATGACGCAGCCGCCACGCGCTCCTGACGTTCCCAGTGTGGATGAGGGGTCATGCAGTCCTGGTGGACTACTCCCTCCCACCTCCCCCCCAACCCCCCCCCCACACAGCACAGCAGTATACAGTCAACAGCTGTTTGTTTAGAGCCGCTCTCCTCTTCATCTCTGTGCCGCTATCTAGCTTTCTCTCTATGTTCTGTTTGTGTTGGCTGGTAACGGCACACATCTGGCTGTTTAGTTTTTAGTTTTTCAGTTACGTCGGGTGCCACTAACCATCAGGATGTGAGTGCTGCTCTTCTCTTTATTATTCATTTCAGTCACGTTGCCGTTTAGCCGAGAGGCAGAACGAGGCCCTTCATAAGCAGCCCAGTAACCCACTATTTTGTCAGCACTTAATTGCAATGGTACATTTGGAGTGCCGGCAAAATGTTTAATGCAAGAAGCTGAACAGGTGTAATTACTTTTCATTTTGATGAATTGTAAGATGACAACCATTGTTGATGTGTTGATGTACTTCAGAGGAAACCAACCAGCATTAGCATTTTTTTTTACCATAGGCTTATTTTAGGCCTCAGTATGACCATCAGCATCACCACCACCAACACCATGCCCACGTCATCATTATCATCACCACTGTTGTTATCATCAGTCAACCACAGTTTCTACTAAAATGTATCTTTACTGTTGGAGACACTGCAGTGCTCCAAACACCACAAATCTTATTTTTCCTACCTGTGTACTCTATTTTCTTTTTACCTGAGTGAAAAATTTATCTGATTGAATGCAACAATTTTCAGGTTATTCTATACAATTAATTATCCTTGGAATTATTGCGATAACTTTCTATCTGTTTTGAGTTACCCTGATGTGTTTTAGCACCACTGAGAATGTTGTTTTATGTGCAGTATTGTAAAACAGTTATTTATTTAAAGTCAACACAATAATTAGTCTGTAATGTCCAAATAAATGGATTCTTCCTGGAAAGGACTGTGCAATTTGGTCCTAATTGTAGGGAAACCAGTTTTGAATTGGTAGACTTCCATCTAATTAATTTTAATTAATTGCTAGTGTATTTTTTGGTCAGTACACAACAGATGGGATGAACATGCAAAAATATGACACTTGTTTACAGCCAAGCAAACAATTCGACATGTATGAAAATATAAGTTTCCTTTAATAAACAGATAATAACAAAGTATTTGCTCTGGTTTAAGTGGAGGAGATTTCAGTTTTCTCTATGATTAGTAGCAAATTACTGAGTTCTTTCCAGGAATCTGACAGGAAATGACAGACCTGTAACTACCTAGTGAACAAGGATAAACTGCTCAGTTGCTGTCAGACTGGCAACATATGGCCAAGATATTATTTTTTTCCCAGTGGTGGAATGTAACTTAGTACATTTACACAAGTGCTGTACAATTTTGAGGTAATTTACCTGATTTGTCCATTTTGTGCAAGTTTATATTTCTACCCTTCTACGTTTTTACTCCACTACATTTGACCGCTAAAGTTACTCAGTTATTACTAAAAAGCAAATATAGCGAGGCGAAACGGCAAGTGGACAAAGCTTATTTCAAAATGAGAGGGAATCTGTGGTTGGCTTTCACCCACTGGCGAGCACCCAAACCTTAACTGCGGTCAGGGGGGCGTGGCTTCTGGTGTTGTTAAGCCGGGGCGGAGGGGCTAACTTTGAATGTTGTGTTTACAAACTGCAGCCAACAAATCCAACTCATTCTGCCTTTAGGTAACGGATCTGAATCCTTCTTTCACTACTCGTAATTTCATCGGGCTAAAGCTGTGGACTCTCTACTTTACAGTACAGACTGGGTCATTTTATGTCACAGTTTTGGCACTATGCAAAACTTTATGTAAAACACTTGATCAGTTGAGCTCTTCGACTCCCATTAGTTACAATGATTTAATGTAAATTATAGTGTGAAATAGAAGGCAGCCTGAGCCACATGTGAACGTGACCTAGATTGTGTATTATGTATCAGACGTTACACAAAACATCATTCATCATAATGGTTATTCTGACTGTTTTCTCACAGAAGTCCAGACATCAAGAAGGCAGGGGCGTTCTATGATATGTGAAGTGACATCATGACCATGTAAATAATGCAGATGAACTTCAGGACCTATAAAAAACTATGGCAACATATCCACTATGGCCTACAGGTAATGGTGTAAACTATGTTTGAAGCAGATACAACCCAAACTACTGATCATCAAACATCAAACATCTTTGTTGCTATGTTCAACCCAACATAAAACTACTGATGGAATATCATTACACCAAATTAATTCTATAAGCCCCATGGATGACAAAACAAACTCTATCCAAATAAATTATATTTTATCACTGAGAAATCACAATTCATTTGGAAAACTTCAAACTGCAAAACTGCCACACTGCCTTTTGCATTAAATCTTTTTTTAACAGCTCAGTTTGTTTTTTCTGTCAAATTGTGGCTGAAATGTGTGCTGCATTACTTGTCAAATTTTATGGTGAAACACCCCGCCAAATGCACAGTTTACTCCTAGCTAATGAATGACCCATCAATCACATGTCGAAGGCGATGTTCAGGGAAGAGCTGGCTCCCCTTTTTGAAAGGGAAAATTCTGTACTGTTCAGAATTTCCGGAAATAAAGATGATAATGTTAAATGGTTAAAAAGAAAAGAAACTGTGACGTGGGGGCGGCTGTGGCTCAGAGGGTAGAGCGGGTCGTCCACCAATCGGAAGGTCGGCGGTTTGACAATGGAGGAGCTGGGGATCATGGAGTGTAAAGAGCTTTGAGTGGTCGGAAGACTACAAAGGAGCTACATAAATGCAAGTCCATTTACCATTTACCATGAAGTGGTCAACAGTTATTGATGACTCTTCTAGGAGCTGATGACAAGACCACTCAAACAATTATCACCTATTTAGTTACAAATGTACAGCTCTTACATCAGCAGTACAAACACTACAATATATCATATTTCAGTATTTCTTCTCTGGTTGAATATTTGGTTTAAAAAATAATAATAATAATAACCTGCACATGGATAATACATTTCCCACACAGGTGTTCACATAGAATTCCAGAGAAAGCTTTTGTGTCAGAAAGCACTCCGCCGAGGTCTAAAGAGCATTCTGTAGACATGTTCTTAAAGCCATTGTTTAGTAATGGTTGTATTATCTGTTTCAATTGTTAATTCAGAGTTTTAATGAAATGGAAAAGTTTTACATCTGCCGTTGGGGGAATTGTTATCCTACCACTCAGTCCAGAAACCTTGACATCCGCGTGGCAGGTAATTTCTACATTCAGAGTGCCATTATGTCAAATGGATCTCTAAAGACGGGGCTTTTACCAGCTGCTTGTCATTACAAACAGACTTCTCCACTTCTTAAAGGCCTCGGTTCTGAAAAAAATAAAATAAGGTTGAAATGCTCGGAGTCATTATGCAAAATGGTGATACATCTTAACGGTGTTAAAGTGTACTCATTGAAATCACCATTTCCAAGTTAAAAGGAAAATGGGTCTCCTTGAGTTGGGAGTTTGGGTAAAGCCTTCGTGGCAGCTGCACTTAATTCTGGGTATAAAGCTTTCTTCTGCAACAACAGAAAGTATTCAAGTATTCTTTCATCACAGCTGGAGAAAACCCATCAGACTTACACACCTGCTGCACTCGAACCAACACGTCCTCACACCTTCACAACAGAATAGGTCATTTGACTCCCAAAACAACATACATGACTTCCAATTAACGTTGTGGAAACAGTCACAGTTATAAACACGTGGTTAACGTCGTGAAACGGAACTACTTGGTTATGTTTAGACAACAAAACTTACTAAACTAAACTAGGTTTAGGAAAAGATCATAGCATGGGTTAAAACGTACGTACATAAGTACGTGACGTAGTTACTACGCTACTAGCGTAGTTACGTACGCTCTAACATACTAATATAGTGATGTAGTTACATCTGTAACTTGAAATAACTCAACGTGTTGACTTTTGGTTTCACACAGGACATGAATTGCGGTCTCCTGGATTAAAGTCCCATGTTTGTTTTACCCAGCCATCCACCACCAACCTCCTCCCTAGGCGGACTTAGTCGTTCTTTGACTTTCTCCTTTACACTCGTCATAACTACTATGGCAACTAGATGTCGCCGCCTAACAACAAATGTAAATATGGGTTGTAATAAGCTGCTTGCTTGCCCAGTTAAACACTGTTAACTCTGTCAACACTGTTGCCGTTGTTTGCACTCTTAGCACTCTTAGCTGCGAGCTGCCGACTCAGCTGTCGCCATGTTGAGAGCTGTGTGGAAGCAATAGATGTGCTCTGAAAAAATTCTAATTTAGCACCTTTAAGGAAAGGAAAACCTAAACCTTGCTAAACAGGGCCAATCAAATGTTAAAGTCATGCATTAGTTGTCACAAGTTGATGTTGATTGTAACATTTACGACACACGAGAACGGTGGGCTCAGTGGTTGCTGGTGTTTTGCCACGTGTTGCCTTCAACACACTGTTCTCAAATCTGTTATAGGTGTTCAGTTGGGTTGAGATCTAGTGACAGTCAAGGCCATAGCATAATGATTCTCATAATTTTCATGACAAGAAAGCAAGCTGATTTTGAAGGATTTCAGCTGAACCAAAATTTAAAACCCTACCTCTGTAGCATTTTTAGCTACATTCAGCAGCTAGTATGAAGGGGATCGCCTCACTGATCTACGGTGTCTGCTTCTATATGTTATTCTCAGTTACCTTCTAATAAGAGCCGTCTGGGCCGATGCGCCCATCTCTGTCATATTTCCATCTGTTTTGATGGTCAACCATTGAACTTTTTTTCTGGGCTAGTGGATCCATCGCCATCTGTTCATCCAAGTAGACGTGTTTTTAAGTTTGTTTAAAGAGAAAGAAAGGCTGCCAACGGAGCAGCGTCAGAGGAAGGTCCAGCCTACACTACCCTGTTGTTTCAGAGAGAGTCATCAAGGAATTATTTGAACACATAAAATCTTGAATGTAGGTGTTGCAGGTCAGTTTTATATGGAATTTATATTGACTGCTGAGCAGTAATCAAGGTGAGATAGAACAAGTGCCTGTGTCACTTACACTCTGGAAGCAGGGGATGCATGATGTTCCTCTACCCATTTTCTTATCAGTGTTTTCAGTGTTTCTCCCATGAAAGCTGTCCATCAAGTGTGACACCAAGCAAATTTGCCTCTTGAACCTATTCAATGTCAGAGCCCTTGAGTGATAGGCACAGCCGATTATCATTACTAGCGGCACGTTCAGCCCTGAACGTCATACTTTTGGTTTTTGCTACATTCAAAACAAGTCTATTCTCACATATCCAGTCAAGTAATAGTCGCAGTTCGGATTGAAGTGTACTCCTTAACTCAGTTATGTTGCTTGACGCAAAATGTATAGTTGTATCATCTGCGTATAGCGCAACACTGCATTTATCCAAAACATAAGGCATGTCATTGATAGATATCGAAAAAGAGTAGCAGCCCAAGGCAGCTCCCCTGAGGTAAACCACACTTTAAGTCAGGGGTCTCCAACCTTTTTCCCTCTGAGAGCTACTTTGACAAAATGAAAGTGACTGAGAGCTTCTCATATTTTTTATTATTAGTAACATTTATTCACATTGCTCAGCTCCACCCAAATCAGCTGAATAAGCTTGTTTTGTGTAAGCATTTAGAAAATGTTGATATCCAACACTCACATTTCGACATCATCAACATCTTAAATTCAGCAGCATGTGCATGTTTTTTTTCTGTATGCATTTCTTTACATTTTCAATGTGTCAAGCTCACACTATTAAATTCACATCAGATTAATGTCATAGAAAACAAAACAATGTTGTTACTTATTTTACTTGTCCTTATTTTCTGTCTGTCCACATATCACTGTATCACATCACTTCCCTTCATCATCTGTAGTTCACATGCATGTATTACATGCATTCAGTCTTTTTAACAGTTAGTGAGATGACTGGCACTGCATAGAGTCAACGAAAGAGGTGTATGCTGGAGTGTATCCACTTAGGTTCACTCTTATGGAGTCATTTAAATGTTCATCTGTCAGTGTGGTTCTGAACTTAGATTTCATGACAGGTTCTTATAGTTTTCTGGCTCTACTAGGTTCCAGATATGCTGTGAATGCTGTTGAGATTTTAGCTGGACATCATTTTGGAGGTTTATAACCTCCATCTCCATCTCAACAGGATAGACACAGAACAGTTCAGCCATCTGTCCTGAAATCTCACCTATATGTCCACCTTCATGAAGGGGTTGGCAATAAATGTCACACAGGGATCAAGTTTCTTAAAGTCACTGAATCTGTCTGCAAACTCCGGCCCAAGCTTGGACAGTATAGGTCACAATACTTGTGTACGTTCACAACGTCAGCTGCCCCTGCATGTCTTTCCAACATCTTTGACACTGAGGGGAAGTGAAGAAATCTTTTTGTTTTCCACTTGCTGAATGTAAAATGAAAAAACAACACTTTTCAGAGATTTAGCAATAAGCAACAAAAGATAGAAAACAGTTCAGTCTTTTCCCACACGAGTGAATCCTCTTCTCAAACATAGTGTGTGTGTGTGTGTGTGTGCGTGCGTGCGTGCGTGCGTGCGTGCGTGCGTGTGTGTCAAACTCCGACAGAGAGCAGAGGATAGAAGCTGCATTTGGCGCTTGGCAAGTGTTAATTTCGGACCCTGCAGGCATCGTACGGTACCTTCGGTACTGTAGAAAACAAGTATCATCACGTTTTTAGAATATTGGCATCGACCTGGTACCAAAGTATCGGTTCTCGTGATATCCCTATTATCAAATTTGTTTACATATTCCTTGAACCTTTGGCGAGCGACTCAGAAACGAGTTGCGAGCTACTGGTCGCTCGAGAGCGACTTGTTGGAGACCTCCGCTTTAAGTGTTTATGGGAGGAAAAAACTACCATTAAAAAAACCCAGACTGCATCCTATTGGATAAATAACTACTCATCCAGGTGATTGCTTTTGGACTAAACCCATGTGCAGTTAATTCTGTTAATAATAACCAAAGGTCTACAACATCAAATGCTGAGCTAAAGTCAAGTAATACAGTTCCAACCATCATTTTCTTGTCAACATAAGATAACCATTTATCGGTCATCTGTGTCAGAGCTGTGCACGTAGAGTGATCTGCCTTATAAGCATGCGGGAAATTAGAAATTAATCAATTATGTGAAAAGTAATGTAATATCTGTTCAAGATTAATTTTTTCCATTAATTTGCTCAACACTGGGAGAATACTAATGGGTCTGCTATTGGCAGCTGAGAAAGTCTCGCGTTTGTTTTTCGGGAGAGGAGCAACCTTGGCCGATTTCCAAACCTGGGTGAATAACCCCTCCTTCAGACCCAAATTAAAAATATGACATATTGGCAAAGAAATTACATTTGAAGAAACTTTAAGTAACCGTCCATCCAGATTATCCATACCAGCTGGTTTACCATTGTTTAGTCCATCAAGTAGTTATTTTCACTTTTCCAATTTCGATAGCCTGAAACTCAAAAGCACATTGCTTGTTTCTCATGATAGAATTGGTTATGATTTGAAGCGACATACCACCCCCACTAGGGGAGCCCTTTCTTAACTTATCAATTTTGTCAGCAAAATGATCACTGAAATGGTTTGCAATGTCCTTTGCTTTTATTAAGAAAATCCCATTAACATCAATGAATGAAGGTGCATTATTCTTGGCTCTACCCATTATTTCATTTAAAGTTTTCCAAAGTTTATTACCATCATTCTTCATCTCCTAGATTTTGTTTTGATAATATGCTTTTCTCTTCTTTCTGTTTAACTTTGTTACTTTATTTCTCATTGCACGGTACATTTGCTACTTTTCAGTTCCTTTAGACTCTATTGCAACCTTTTTTAGCTCATCCCTTTTACGCATACACTCCCTAGGTTCATCATCAATCCATGATGCCTTATTAGATCTTACTGTAAATTTTCTTAATGGGACATGTCGATCAGCCACATAGAGAATAGTTCAGTAAATACCTTGAGGGCTTTTTCTACATCATTTACTGCCAACACTTGGTTCCATTCAGCATTCTCTATACCTCTAACAAAATCATTTTCACAAAATCTTTTATATGACCTCTTATGCAGTACTTTAGGCCCAGTTTTGGGAGTTATGGTTTTTCTTACTGTAGCAACGATGATATGGTCACTAAACCCCACAGGAACAGATACTGCATTGGAATTTATATTGGATATGTGGTCAATACAAGTTGTAGATGTTTGCCCAGCATAATTGCAATACACTCTAGTTGGCTTGTTCCCCATCTGAGTTCAATTACAGATGAGTGCAGCCTTGTTCCACTCTTTTCTCAATGGGCATGAATCAGACAGCCAATCAATATTAAGGTCGCCAAGAACAAATATTTCTTTACCAATATCCGTTGCCTTCATCAACACAGAACATAATTCTTCAACATATTGCACACTTGCACTTGGGGACCTATAGATACAGCCAACAAAACATGTTTTACAGTGAGCAGGATGAACTTCCAACCAAGGAGCCTCAATACTAGGCACCATCAGGTCCAGTCTAATCTTGGTGGGAATATGGCTTTGAATATATTTAGCTATGCCTCTCCCAAAAATATTCCTATCATTTCTAAAACCATTATAACCTGGTATGGCTACCCCCATGTCTGTTATGAGTGGTCTAAATGTGTCTCAGAGACAGCAAGTACATTTATATTTTCACTATTAATTAAACTAGAAATTTCATCCACTTTATTTCTTAAACTCTTGATATTAATATGGGCTATTCTTAACCCTTTTTTTGGTAGGTTCAGTGCCATACTTTTCCCAGTTCACATCAACCAATGATACAATGTCATTTATAACATTGATTTGGGGGGGGGCTTCTCTCTGGTCAGGCACTGCTCCTTGGCCTCACAATTAGGCGGTCGTAGCTGTGGACCATGTCCTTGCATAGGTGGATTGTTAGTGTGTTCGTAATGTTGCTCCCCTACTTGCTTTTCCTGTCATATGCAATGCCTCGAGCAAATGCCTCTTCAAGCAATTTCTGGTCCTTTGGCTTCACGATTTCACTGGCGCTATTAGTTGATGGCCTCGAATCCAACGACCATAATCGCACTCTCGGTATTCCAAGACGTGTTCTCTGCTGAGGTGATAGAGTAAGTTGCTTGTTTAGCACCACTGGCAACAATAGTGGATATGTTGGAATTTAGATTGGCGTGTCGCTGCCTCTCTCATGTAAGCCCCGAAACCCCAAATAAACAGACGGCTCCTCTCTTGGGCACAAGTTCTTCTGGTGCATCTTCCTTTCTTCTTCCTCAATCTCTCTTTTGTGATCTTGAATGTGCAGTAGCAACGGTCCATGCTAGCAGCTATAACATTACCCAGCTCGCCGTATTAGTGTAAATTTGTAAATTTGCAATTATTAGTGTTTCATATGTTACAATATGTCACAAATTGTTGTGTGCCATGGTGTTTCACCCTGTTAAAGATAATTAGTTGTGGGGTTTTAATTGATGTTTTATAAAGTTATAACAATGTGTGAGAAGGGTAGTTAATAGGGGTCCCCCCCCCCTCAGTACACAAAGTTTGCCCCGACCCTAGCGCTCTTCGTG
The DNA here is from genome assembly GCA_916700995.1 of Hozukius guyotensis. Lineage (NCBI taxonomy): Eukaryota > Metazoa > Chordata > Actinopteri > Perciformes > Sebastidae > Hozukius > Hozukius guyotensis. Next base: position 18,422 of record CAKALU010044527.1, on the reverse strand, counting down.
GTTATGCACTGGCGGGGCGGTATAAGAAAAAATCATGTCATATTGGAAACTAAAACTGACATACCAGATGAACCGGTATACTGCCCAGCACTAGTAGGGACTCTGATTTTCAAATGCATTGGCTATAATACAATTGTTACTTTGTCTTCTGGATTACGATTATAAGCATTTTCTGCATGAGTGGTTGCATCTTGGGAAGGATGTAATGGTGGCCAGTATACATGCAATGCCCATGCAGGAAGTAGTGTGCAATGAGGCTGTGTAGATCAGGGTGATGGATGGCTATAAGCTTCTACCCTCAACACTGACTTGTTTTGAGGTGATCAATCATACAAATGGAGATAACGAACAAAAGCATGCTTGATATTGCACTTGGTGGCACTGACAATAAGAGATAGAAGTAGCTGGGGGAACCACCACCTCGGTCTGCCACAGGCACTGTCCCCGACCTCCACACGACACTGAAGAGGCGTGTCAGCCGAGACAGCCCAACAATGTCCACAGCCTTCAGCATCTCAGAGCGAATCTCATCTTCTCCTGGTGCCCTGCCGCTTAGAAGCTTTTTGATTACCTCAGCGACCTCTGTTGAGGAAATGGACAAGCCTTCCTCCGAGTCTTCAAACTCTGCCTCCTCTACGGAGGACTTGTTGGTCGGGTTCAGGAGTTCCTCAAAGTGCTCCTTCCACCACTCATCGATGTCCCCAGTCCGGGTCCGCAGTTCTCCTCCCCTGCTGTACACAGCCTGAGTCAAGCCCTGTTTTCCCTTTCTGAGTCATCTAACGGTTTGACCGGAACTTCCTTGAGGCCGATCAAAAGTCCTTCTCCATGGTCTCCCCGAATTCTTCCCACACCCAGTTTTTTTCATTGGCGACCGCCGCAGCTGCAGTCCCTCTGGCTAAGCGGTACCTGTCAGCTGTTTCCGGGGACCCCTGAGCCAACCAAGCCCAAAAGGCCTCCTTCTTCAGCTTGAAGGCCTCCTGCACCACTGTCATTCTGTAAGAGCATCCTCCATTCTTGCAATAGTGTGGACATACCTCCGCACCGCTAGAGTTAAATCAGTAGAATATGTGGTTTACTACTAAAAAGAAGCTTTGACCTCAGGAGTAGATTTAAGGCAAGGAGGTATAGAGAAATACATGAAACAAAATTCCCATTGAAAATCGTCAACCAAATTCGAGTGATTGCCGAAAACATGTCAGTGTTCTCCTTTAGGCATGAGTTTGTATGTCTCCACGCCGGCGACAATTTGGTAGTCAAAGGTCAAAGTCACTGTCACAAACCACAGTTTTTGGCCATAACTCAAGAATGTATATGCTAATTATCACAGTGATCACTTTTCATGACAGACATGGACGCAAACTGCAATTTAACTGGTTGGCGGAGGCATGCGATCATGTGGCGGTAATTCTAGTGATTTAATTTTGTTTCAAATTATATAAATTAAATAAATCATTAATGTGCTCTGGTGCTGATGTTTTTTTATCCTAATGAATTGGAAGTAGGACACTGTTGGCAGATGGGATTAGGTCATGTAGTTATTTTAACTGATCATAGAGTCGGAGTGTTTAGGGTTCATGTATTGTTTATTGTTGAATGATTGATGCCAGGTGGTTGAGCCATGTATATAGCAATTAAATCCAACAGAGTGGAAGGCCTTTGTATTTTATACAAGCAGCAATGGGTGACAGTGAACCACAGTTAATATAGGTTTACCCAAAGACACCAGATACTGTGCAATCTACTGTAGGGACAGGCTTCTTTTTTTCAGCGACACACTCTCAAGATATTCACTGATTGAAATCATAACAGGTTTTTATCAGCTGTAGCTATGCAAATTCTGCATGTTTTTTGTATTGTACAATTTAGGCTTTACCAAAAATTATTTTTTAGAGAAAGAAACATCACTATATAGTTGAGATATTTCAGTTGAAGGTCAGTGGACTGTGTGTTGTTGGGACCAACAGACCAATAGAATGGAATGGAATCTGTTTTTTAGGGAAACAATCTATCTGATCGTGTCACGTCATCTCCACAGAGGTGTCAGCAGGTTGAGTGTGAATGACAGACAGCTTGTGGATAATGAGCAAGACGATTCCAGTTAAACTTTTAAGCACAGGTTAATATTTTAAGCTTCATCAGGACCTTTAGGTTTCAGAGACACAAGGCAGCTTGTCCTGTCGGTCTGTGAAGCTAACGTTAGATCAAGCTGCTACAGTGTAGTACTGAATCATTTAGTCAGTGGTCTTTAGTCAGATATCACTTTAACAGACGTGATTAACATTAACCTTTAATATGTTATTGATACCAAACATAGACAACATGTTTAGCTGTGATGAATGAATATAACACAACTGATGAATATCACAATGATTTGTTCTCCTTGTAACCTTTACACTGTTCCTCCAATGGAGGAATACCATTTCAGTCAGGACACTAACTTTAAGGTTTTAACCATGTATTGCGACAAAATGCATTTTAAATTAAAGTTAATATTTCATAAACTCTTCAAGTAAAATGGGCAAGCATAATGTCAACAAAGACCCAACAAACACCCTAAAAATACCAGAGAACATACAGTAAAGTAGTCCTGGCACCACTGACCTGGTCGAGCAGCTGGGTCATGCCAGTATAAATAGTGACCATTCTACACACCAAAACTGTTCTGCTTGATTGCTACTGACACGCCCTCTAATGTGCCTGGTTCGCTGCTTTGATGCAGATGGTGGTACACCGAAATAACAAATGCCTGGGGGTGAGGGGGGAAACCTGTTCATGCCTAACAAAAAACATCTCTGGAGGCACAAAGCCTTCACCGTGGGCTGTCATGAAAATATGGCCCCTATGGTCACAACGCTTACTATTTAAGTAAATATGGGAGTGCTGGAAGCAGGGTGTAGCCCACCATTTTCCGTTTCTTTTTTAAACTATTTTTGCATCAGTTTTGAGTTTTCCGACTCCTGCACCTGCTAAGATCATACTGGGTTGTGTGTGTTTCTTTTCTTCCTCTCTTTGTACGCTATTTTGCCCATTAATGGCTTTATTTTATATTCTAATTCATTCCCATGATGCTGCTCAGAGTAATCAGAGTGACCGGTTCGTCTACCGGCAGTACGGAGCTAAGCAGCAAACATTAACGGAGGTTACATTGACTTGCATTATGATGCATTCAAGCTCTACTCAGTAATTCAATTAAATGAGTATTGGGTTAAGGTAAATTATAACACTATCATGATTCGTTCAAATGTAATCTTTTAAAATGTAGTTTTTGTTGAGAAACTTGAATAAATCCAGTTGTTTGAAGATGTTTTCACAGCAAAATAAAATAGACAATAGAGAGGGATTTATGACCTGTATTCCTGTTTTCCTAACACTAGCTCTAAGCAGCTTATAATACATAATTAAAAATACAATTTTTTTAGTAAAAGCAAATATTTCATTAAAAATACACACTTGTATTTCCTAATCATTTGAATTGTGTATTTTTATGCAAATTGTCTACTATAGATGACAAAAAAAGGATGACATTTAGATTTTTTTTGATGGATTACACTGACTTCGAGACGGAAGTCAATTGAAATTAGTTTTTGGGATGGTGGTAAAAAAAATAGTTTGCCTGGAGCCTTGCTGTCAATTATAGTTCTTGGAAATAAAATCGGCAAAAATCAAAATCAGCTGGTCATACTTGAAAATTGCAATCGGTGCATTTCTATTTCAAAATCATGCTAATTAGGTGAAACGTTCAGAGGACCGCCAAAGTTATTACAATTCATCTTGAGAAGAACATGAATGTCTGACCCAAATTGTGTGCCAATCCATTATGTAGATGTTGAGATATTTAACTGAATTAGTACAAGACTAACTTCTGTTGGTGCAAGATAAAAACATCAGGGGATTACCAAAGTCATTAGCAATCGTAACGGCAATCAGTCAAATCATTGTCAAGATATTTCAATCTGAACCAAAGTGGTGGACACCAAGAGCCAAACTGCTAACTTGACTAAAATGTTAGAAACTGTTTCTCGTTTTCTCATCTTTGGCCAGTCTGACAAAAGTGTGAAGTGTACAGTATATATATAACGATGTGTTAGTTCACTTCCTTTCACACTGTTCATGCTGCTTCTAAATTTTGCATTCCTTTGGATCAGATTACATTTTCAGTTATCCAGCTGCCAGATAAACTGCACTTCACTTCACTGCTTCATATACTTCAATTCGTGCAAGACACTCTTAGAACAAGACATCCGTGCAGAGCATAAAACTAAACAAACTAGAATGTGAACTACAAATCTGAAATGACGACATGAGAGAGCAATGTTATTTTGTTTTTTAATTCAAGAATATCCCAGAATCTGAATCGTAGAAATGTGTTTTTTCCTTGTTATTCACGAACCCTCTCCACCAAGCCGTAAGCCACCAAGGAACAACAAGAAGCACACGACTATTGGTGTGCCATAGGGCTAAATGGGATGCAGCCATGCAGTGAGTGATGTTGTATGAAGGCAGGGTGGGTGGTGTGTGAAAGCTCCTCCGCTAAAGATAATTAAGGAATATGGGGAATGGCAGTGGTAGCAGAGAGGTGTTATATTTGCTTTCTGCACTGGATCTGATGAGACATTTGATCCAAGGTGAAGTTTAACATGCGATTTCACATTCCTTTACATGTTGCATGCATATTTCATGGTGGCATAACTTTGAGATCTCGCTCGGTTACATTTATCCATTCGCGATGCTATCTTATCCTTTAGACGGTCGTGGGGATCCCGGCTAATATTGGGTGAGAGGCGGGGTACTCCCTGGACAGTTGCCAGTCAATCACAGGGCTGACACAGAGACGGACAACCGTTCACACTCGCAACTTCATTGACAGCCAATTTGGAGTCACCACTCAATTAATTGGACTCCGGATGCTCTGGAGAAAAAAACCCACGCAGGCACGGAGAGAACATGTAAAACTCATTATTCAGCCGTGCTCCGTGGTGTCCCTGAGGGGCCCGGGAACCAATCAGATCCATCAGAATTGACACTTAAAGGCCTCCAACACGAGATATTTCGGCTGTGAAATGGCTTCCAAAGACAGCTTCATGTGTTAAGCAGTCAACATTAATCCTTCATGCAATCTCAGAAAAAAAAAAAAAAAAAAATCCTTTTGATAATTTCTCCATTAGTATGTGCTTCACTGTTTCGTGCAGAGAATGCTCGTGCATTCTGTAGTTAACATGTCAGTTCGGCTCTGGACAGAAAAAATCCTCAGGAGAAAGGTTCAGAAAACAAAAAGCTACTTTCAGATTTTCTAAATGCGTGACACTAACGCCCCGGGCCACACTGCCCGCGTGAGCTGCGTGTGTGTGTCGCGGAACCTTTTGCTTTTCATTTCGGCGTCCATGTTAACAGATTAGATCAGCCACACAGCCCGCGTGAGCAGCGCGGCTCAGCTGCGTGTCAGCTGCGTGTCAGCTCCGTGTCTTTTTACCGCGAGCTGCGCGGTTCACAGCAACAACAGACAGTGAAAGTGATCGTTGGCCAGTACAGTATATTGACATCATGCCAGCAACATTACCACAGTTTCGATGTCTGTATCTATGGAATATAATACGGAGATGGAAAAAAGTATGGACTTATTTTTAAATCAACACTTTTTTCTGTGGACAGAATTCCTTCATTTGTTAACACAAGGCTTTTATTCTGAAATATGTGCCGGACAGTGTTGTAGAACATGCAGTGACTTGGAGAGCTCCATGAATGAATATAGTACGGGGTTTTTATTGTGGATTATTACTATTATTTACAAATTACCACATGTTTCTTAACCTTTTACTGTCTAAAATAAATATAAATTATATTTATAATACATTAAATGGCCATTATGAAAGGCAAACTCTATGTAGAAAGAAAGGGTTGACAGCAGCAGACACGCAACAGACACGCAGCTGGTGTGAACACCCGACGCGTGAATCACACCACCGCCACGCGGTCCTGACGTTCCCAGTGTGGATGAGACATTAGACCTTATTGTAAATCTATCTACCGTCTAACAACAAACTGTGAGCTGACTGTATTACAGCATGTCTACGGTTTATTATTATAAGGCAGTGTATCTGTGTGAAAAGCATCCATACAGTACACCTTTCTATGTCAATGTCCTTCACGGCATGTCCCCCCCCCCCCCTCTGTCCTCTCTCTCTCTCTCTCTCTCTCTCTCTCTCCCTCTAACACTGTCTGCTGCTTTGGCTGATCAACAGACAAATGCAGCCTCTTTTGACCAGGCCTTAAGTCATACTGCTGTGTTTTTCTTTCATCGGCCATGCTGTTTACCACTTTGATGTCAGACACTTTTTTTTTTTTTTTTTTTTTGCGAGTGAACACTTTACACTTCACCTGCAGAACTGTCCAGATGGATGGCAGGGGGCATGCGTGTGTTCCCATGCCATCTGCTCATTATCTGCATGGACCCCCCCTTCTGACTTAAATGGAGCCGGTGCCTGCGAGTCATACGAGACGCATACACACATACAAGAATACACATGAACTGCTAGTTGTCTGGACCTCACAACAACAACCTGCTACAGTTAGGGTATGACACATTTATTGTTATCTGTTTGTATAAAAATCCATCCTAAAACATCTTAAACAGAGAATGTCAATTCTCTTTTACTCACATTGGACTACCTGGGGACCCTTTAGATGATTTAAGAATTTACACCCACATCTGCTTCCTGCAGCGGGATTGCATAGGTTGAACAGCATCTTTCTCTCATACATTTCAAATTCAAATCCAAGAGTTTATCTCCAGATATAACTGAAATGTAACAGATCTCCTTGCTGAGCAGCTATATGCGCCTCCTGAATTTGCACATAAAAAACACAGTTTGCACAGAACTGGCATTACCTGGGCTTCCAGTTTGATTTGTAAAAGATGCAGAGGTCATCTGTGTCCTTAACCCCATGCATTATATTAGTCTGTACTACCCAGAGGTAATGTTGGGATCTGGGGTCTCATTTATAAAACAGTGCGTAGGGATCCACACTAAATGTTGGCGTTCGTTCTAATGGGGAAATGTACGCACGCCAAAAAAACCTTCTGATTTATAAAACCGTGCGTACGCCTGTCAGTGCGCAATTTCCTTTAATAAATCGCAAATCTACTTGGAATTGTCCGCACGTGGATCAGCCTCATATCCCGTCCTCGACACGCCCACATTCAACCATAAATGGTCGATGCAAAAGCACCTCATGAATGTTTCTGCATAGTAATGAGCCTGTTGATCAGTGGTTATTTATGGTGAATCACGGCGACTACCGAGAGGAAGACCAAGAAAAAGTAGTTTTTTTTTCTGACAGAAATCAAGGAGCTTGTAGGTGAGGTGGTCCCTGAACACTCGTTCCCTCCTAATTCTACCAATCACGTTGTCCTCACAGTCCCGGTGCATCCACCATGCAGCATGTTACGAGTGTCACCGCAGTATTTACTGTACAGTAATCAGACTGATCGCAGCACAACTTGCCAAAATGATTGTGACGATCAGTAAAATCTCCCACCTATCAAAATTCCATTTTGATAGGTAAACTTGTTTTTGCAAACTTGTCCTGCATTATGATTAGGACTGATAATGATAATGAGGATATGGAGTGTAACGATTGCGCCAGAGCTGTTGCTGACTTTATTTCCACACTTTGCTTATTAACACAATCCATACTGATGTCCAGGTGGTGAAGATGTGCCGGGTGGAGGTGACTGGAGGAAACAGAGTGTGTGTGGCGCACCGCTGTGTTTTCAGTTCGCTCTGTAGCGCACAGAGCGAACTGAAGACGGTCTGATGGCTGCATATCAAACTAGAATGGCACTCGGAGAGCGCAGACCTCCGCCCCCCTCTCCGTTCAGCTTGCGGCATCATCCACGTGTATTTTTGTTTATGTTGAGATCAGCTGTACGTAGCGGAGCATCGTAAAACACTTCATTCAAACTGGACAGAAACAAAGTAAAACTCACCTAAACCGTCGTCGTTACTCTTTCCAACAATCAACAAGTGTGCTTTGGTCGAACTCAACTGTAATTTCACAGAGTTTAATGTGAAAAAACGCAGAATCTACAGTTGTGCCCTGCTCTCTCTGTCTCTCTCTCTGAAGGAAAGAGGCGGGGTCATGCCTCGTCAACGCATCATCAGTTACACTGCGCATGTGTTATACCCAGAGGTCTTAATGTTGTGGCTGATCGGAATCCTTAAAAAAATTCCTGAAGCCGGATCATGATCCGGATCGCCACCAAAATCGAATGCGGACTTTTGGAGTAATCCTCCAAACGGACAAACCACCACCAAACCAACGCCGGTGAAAACATAACCTCCTTCCTAGGCCTTCGGCCTTTGGCCTTGGTGGCGGTAATAATCAAATAAACCATAAATAAATAAAATTGTTTCCACTGCTGCGATTTTACACACAACAACTTTATGAAAACAAATATCATATTGGGGATATCTGCACACTTTTAGAATATATTATTAAAACCATTGACGCTCTTTTCTGTCATTCGTCAATGCTATTTGATGTAATCTTGCATGATGATGATTTCAAGAGCTGCTGTTCTCCACAGCTGACCACGAGTGTCGGTAGTCCAACCCTCTCTGTACTCCGGAGGTGGAGCGAATGTGATGGTGAGACAGCGTTGATTAAATATTGAGTGGCATTTGAGATTTGAGTTGACTTCTATCTTTTACATTTGAAAGGTGCTTAAGGAATGATTATGGCTCACTAACACAAATAACACAGCTGGTTTAAATGTTTATGATAAAGTGGATCTATAAGTATGTTGAAGTGAAATTAAATGTGTGATGGGTATCATTATACGTATAACGACGCCTCTCACACATTTAATTTCTACAGTCTGGCTTCAATTCACCACTTCACCATCTGTGCCTCCATAATGTGCGTGCGCATGGGTCAAAGTTTCCCTGTATGTGCGCACATTCTCCCGTCAAGTTTGTTTTTATAGATCACAACTGTTGCGTGGGAAATGGCGTACGCACATTTCAGGCCCCGTTTTGTGCGTACGCAACGGTTATAAATGAGACCCCTGTTCAGTCAATGGAAAGACGACCTTACCGTTACTCTCCAAGGGACAGTGTGTCAGAACTTAAACCAAAAGAACAAAATTCCAGAGCTGTTTTCTGTCTGAAAGCCTGGTATGGCAATCATAACACAGACAAAAATAACTGTGTAGTGAGCCTCCTCATCCATTTCAATGTGACCACTGTGTCTACGCAGGCAACTCACACTGAGTTCAATTACACATATAGGCACATTCATTGTGACATGAAGGTTGTAATTCTGCTGTTTGCCTCATAGTGGTTATTTGCATAAAAAGACACAATTCAAATGATTGTTTTTTTTTATTTAAATATTTGCTTTGATTAAAAAAAAATCTCTTAATAGTTTTAATTATTAACCAGGTCATAATTATCTCTAATATTTATTTTCTGGTCGCATGAAAAGACGTGTGAATGACACAGTAATGCAAAAGGCAAAAGTGTGTAATAAGAACGCCGTTCTTGCTTTAGGCGTGACTGCAATGTGAACACATCTGTGCTACGCTCAGAGCTAGTGACGGATGGGTCCGACCAACACAGGACTTTCAACCAGACCCGTGTTCGTAAAACAAACTTTGAGAATAAAAAAAATCTACTCTGAGTCATGATACAGTTGATGGGTAGGAGCTCTCATACTTACATACAGACATATTCTCATCCTGAGAAATCACAAAAACAGCAGGATTTATTGATGTTAAGATATGTTTCTGACTAGTCCCTGTGTTGACTAACGCCTCATCCACACTGGGAACGTCAGGAGCACGTGGCGGCTACGTCGCGTGGTCGCATGGTCGCATGGCGGCTGCGTCGCGTGGTGGCTGCGTGATTCACGCGTCGGGTGTTCACACCAGCTGCGTATCTGCTGCGTTTCTGCTGCTGCAGCTGCTGCTATCAGCCATTTCTTTCTAAGTAGAGTTTGCCTTCGTTAATGGCCATTTCATTTCATTATAAATGTCATTTATATTTATTTTAGACAGACAAAAGCTTAAGAAACTTGTGGTAATTTATAAATAATAGTAATAATCCACAATTAAAACCTGTACTATATTCAGTCATGGAGCTCTGCAAGTCACTGCATGTTCTGTCTGACTGAATTCTGTCCATAGACAAAAACACTTTAGGGCTTTTATTTTGAAATGAAAGCAGGAAGTGTTGATAAAATAATAATAATAAATAATGAAAATAAGTCTTTACTTTTTTTTCATCTCCGTAACATATTCTACAGATAGACATCAAAACTGTACTAATGTAGCTGATATGATGTAAATATACAGTCAATAGATCACCTTCACTGTCTGTTGCTGTGAACCGCGCGCGGCACGCGTCACGCGTCAAAAATAGCCGAGACCTCGAATCTCTAGAAGAGCTGAGACTGCGTGAGACGCACAGATGCCGAAATAAAAAACAACAGGTAACGCAGCCGCCACATGCTCTTGACGCTCCCAGTGTGGATGAGGCTTAAAACTCTGATGTGTCTGATTTCTTTGTTTCATTAGTGTACGCAATCATTGTTTCATTTAGGATTCATTCAAACATTTAGACTAAACTGAACTATTTTGACAGGCGCCTACTTTCTGTTTCAGAGTTGATGTTGAGTGCGTTGCATATGCATTGACCCTGATGGTACAATATAGCACATTATGTAAGTCAAGTTCCACTTAAGGCAGCAGAGAAGCACATTTTGCTATAAATTACTTCTGGGCAGTGCATTATAAATGGATTCAGTGCTACGGTCCAGAATGTGGCCTTGGAGTAATTTCCAGACATGGAACATCTGAAACCATCAGCCCTAAACATGCACTCCACATTTCTCCCATTACTTCCTGGCAGGAAGTGGTCCCGTTGGTCCCTCATCTTGGTTAATGGTGGCTGAGTGGCTCTCAGGCCGCTCATATAATGACCCGTAATGCATAAAAACTCACCTACTGGGTCATTTTCTTCCTCTCTCAATCCTAATGTACATTTGAGAGTCCCTTCCAAATGTGTCATTCAGTCCAATGTGTGATGGCAGAAAAAAAAAAAATCCAAGAGGAGGAGGTGAAATGGATGGCATTGTGGTCGATGTGAGGCTGACGATGATGGGTGCTTCCTGTTGCAGACACAGACTGCGCGGCGGAACAGCAACCAGTACAGGATGTAAAAAGAGGGGAATCAAACAGAAACGAAGAAGGAAATTCAGTATTTCTGCTAAGATTGACAGGTCCTGTCCCAGTTTCCACCCTTGCAGTCTTGTGGCCCTAACACACACATTCATGTGAGGGTCTGCGAGAGCTCAGGGTGTTCCGTTTCTATTTCTGTATTCTGCAAAGGTGCTGCTGTGACCCTGTGATGTGCCCTTTGGCGAAGCCTGCATTATTACTTAAAGTGGCAGTAGAGGCAGTATGCTTTTGGCATCATTGGGCACAAATTCCATATAACCTTTCAGCATATTGTAATTCAAGTGTTCTGAGAGATAACTAGACTTTTGCACCTCCTCAAGGCTCTGTTTTCAGGCTTTAGAAAATCTAGCCCGAGACGGGAGACTTTGAACAATCACAGGTCATTTCAGAGATAGAGAGCGTTCGTATTGGCTGTGCTCTGGAACTTGGCGTTCCTTCAAGAGATTCCACAATGGCGGCGGCGGCGCAAACTTTCTAATTTTACAGCTAAACCCTGCACTACAAGATGAATCTGAAAACGTTTGAGGAGAGAAATAGGCATTAACGTACCATAATATTGATTCATATTCATACCAAAAAGACTTTTTCCCATAGACTTACATTGGGAAAGACACGTCTGTAACTCAGCGGATAATTTTTTTTGAGGTGAATCAACTTCCCAATACGAACTCTTAATAGTCATATTTAAAAAATTACGTTTTTAAAGTTGTGAAACGCACTAATAGCTGAATCCAGAGTTATTTCCCTTCCTCCGTTCATGTGAATGAGACCCAGACCGAGGGCTGGAACGCAAGCCGTGACGACGGCGTGACGTTGGGACCCCGTGACGGAGTCATGTGACCGAGCGGACGCTACTCCGCCAATCATCTCGGATGCTACTCCGCCAAGATCCGGGTACTTTTCCAGACAGAAGTCGAGCCATTTAGGCTTCATGCGCCGCTGACCAACTCTCATAGGAATGAATAATTGTCACATAAGTGGGTGTTGTTACCATAGCAACCAAAGGCCAAGCCCAGCTGAGTTTTGTTTATAAGGAACGGTGGCACAGGAGGAAATGCTGCAGGCTATATTCTGCAGTTGGAGACGGCCTCTTTAATATACAAATGAGAAACAGTAAGACTGCTGCTAAATAAGTGACTGTGATGGAAAGAGGGCTAAAGCCACCGCCGTGTCTGAAATGAAATGTCATTCACTTCCCTATGAAGACAATATATATATACTGTAGGTCGCGCTGGGGAACAGAAATGTGAAATTCTGGACACTTAGATTTTGACTGATCAGTGATGGTTGGAGTAGATCTGTCATATCAGAACAAACCAGTAGGGGGAGGAGCTCAGCTCAGGATGGACTTTATATCATTTGGCCTTCATACTGTACACACACACACACACACACACACACACACACACACACACACACACACACACACACTGTGTCTGTTTCTTTATCAGCGCACAGACACCACGCAGCACTCTCTCTTGGCATGTCTAATGATTAGTGATTGTTTGCTATACAGCAGCATCCCCAGCACTGCCAGCAGTTACTGAGAGTTTTGTAAACAAGTCTATTTGGAACGAAGTCAGAGAAGTTCTTGGACAAAAGCTTCGCCAGTCTCATATATCATTCATTCCATCTGGCTGTATCCTTGAGATGTTTGCTTGTGCTGCATGAAAAGGCCTAAAGAGACATTATCGAAGGCGCAGCACACCATACCCGAGCGTTTCAATGGAAGAATATTTATTCCGAATGTCTCCGCTCTGTCGAATACCGCGGCGCGGAAAATAAACACCCCGTTTGTTTGTGCTGAAAATGGACCTAAATGTTAAACATGTTGGGATATTGTTTTGTCGTACTGTGTTTTTTAATTTTATTTGCACTAGTCTGTGCTGCATATTTGTATTGTTTTACTTATCTGTCCTGTAGACTCCAGCAGGAACGGCAGCTGCTGTGATATTGATAGCTAATGATGCCAATGCCATCTCTGAAATTATATCATCATATTGTTAGAGTTAGAATGAGATCAGCTAATTACAAAATGTTTTTCTCATTGATGAGGTAATGATCTTGTCATCAATTCTCTCTATAGCATTGTGAGAATTTCAGTTATTTTGTTTTTCTCAGAAATTCAAGATGAAGATTTCTTAATTATAAGATTGTGGCTCATTCAGAGTCGATCGAATGATTACAAGATAATCTCATAATTAGGATGTTTGGATCTTTTATACTCAAACAGACATTCTCAAAGCTCCTCAAAGTTCTCCATTTGTGACACCCAGCCGTGTCCACGTAGTTGGAAAAATGCTGGATGTGCACAGACAGGCAAAAAAAAACTGCCGCACGGAACCCCCGCGGAGAAGGGCCGTGTCTGATGGTGGGATGTCACTTTGGTTGTGTGGACACTTGTGACCCTCGCGAATGCGGCAAGCTTAAATCAAGCACAGGAAAGAAGAGAAACTATATTTCTACAACACACGATAATGCTTTATTAGTCTAGGGCTGTAATATTTGCACTTTTCTTGTAAATTACTGGATATTTCTTTCTAAAAAACTTTAATACTGCTAGATATGTCTGGGGAAAAAAAATACTCCTTGGCTAACTGTTTCTAATTTGTAGATGTATGCAGCCTGTAAAGTTTTATTTTAAGAAGTCACAATCTGAAGAAGTTTGGAACTACTACTATAGGCTAATCTAATCCTCTGGCTGATTTATTCTCGATAACGACACCGCCATCACTGCGGTGGCCTGGTCAAACTGAATTGAGGATGAAAGCACGGATGTCTAGATTAGTGACATTTCACACTTTCTCAATCATATGCAGCAAATGTGGTAGTTATACAGTCTGGTCACTGGTCTGAAAGAGTTATGACATCAGCTTTGCCAGAAAAACAAAAGTTAAAGCTAAAACCACTATGTGCAGAATTAGCTCCGACTTTGGCACCCTCCACCCCAGTGAAAGTATCAAACGAGACACGGTTGGGGTTTCTGCAGGTAAAGTGTCTGTCTTTATGTTTTCAGATATGGGGGCTGATGACTTTTTCTTCTTCGGACAATAGAAGATTTGTCAGTTTTATAAAATACTTAATTCTGTATGTTATAGCTATGATTGGTGTCTAGTTTTTACAAGCAGCAACCTCCAACCTCCAACGCGGAAGTGCCAAAAACTGCAGTTCCTCAAATGGCCACTTGAGTTAATCCCCATGTTAAAATGCCCACCTTTACAGCCTGGTACAAAAAACGGTTTTGGTCTCTTTAGCTAATTTCCCCGTTCATGACAACTGTGTGGGTGGTGAATTTACATGTACTTATTTATATAACTCACCTGTTTAAATTATATTAAGGCTTAAATTTAGGCATTATAGAGGGCGTGGCCTCTTTGAGTGACAGGTGGGTGCCGCTCCAGGTCGCTAGCTGCTGGCTGTCTGCTCTGTTGCGTCACCCGGGCCGCCTCAGCTCCACCGACGATGTCTTTGCCCAGGAGTTAAGCTGCGTCGTTACTGCAAAGATGGCGAAGGCCGGAGCCGCCCGATAAAACCTTCACAATGGCTCAGAAACCTATGGGGTGACATCTCGGAGACTACGCCCATATTTTATTCAGTCTATGGATTTTTACCAATTTTACAGAACATTACCCACATTTTATCAAAAGATCTGCAACAACATGCTGAAGGGACAGAGCAGTGTAATATCTGTGACATTATTTTTTTTTAAAAAGAAAGAAATTTTAAGCAACACAAAAAGGTCTCTCACCGCTTAAGTCCATTGATGCCAAGTCTTCCTTTTTCCTTCTCTGTTCCTCCGTCACACACACACGCACACATGCGCGCACACATACACACACACACACACACACACACACACACACACACACACACACACAGAGACTTGAGCTGCCCAGAAATTTTGGGAGAAACAAGCAGCATATCGTCAGTGAGGATTAACTCGGGTTTAAAAGTGTAACTAATTACTTTCTGCTCTGCGAATTGGGGCCACACTCCAGTGTATCAATGAATATCATTAGATTAGAGGCTGAGTTAACTGAGATGTACACTATTATCACACCACGGCTGAAGATGAGGAACATGCACACTTGTACAAACACACACACACACACATACACGCACACACGCACACGCACACACACACACACACACATAACTGCTGCACGGGAAAAGATGCTCTCTCTTTTCCACAAGCTTGAACCTCTTGAACTGTGATTTGGCCCTCGTCCTGCGTCATCCCTCCCCTCCGTCTCCAGCATTCTCATTCCACACATTAAACCCACTCGCACGTCATGCTGATGAATTTAGAAAGACCTATTCCTTTGGAAAATAGTGCCCCTCTGTATGTATTTTATTTGTATTTTGCACGGAAGATGCTGAAACCTGTAATGTTCAAAACTGCTGTGACCATCTTGACCATAATCTCTGAGCCATTAGGCAAAGCTGGACCTCAATTCTAGAAATAAGGGTGTGTTATGGTAAATGGTAAATGGATTGTATTTATACAGCGCTTTTCTAGTCTTCCGACCACTCAAAGCGCTTATAAAACGAAAAAAGGGGAAAGCATTCCACTGACACATACTCCAACATCTGTGCATTAGGTTTATCAAGTGTATTATAACTTGTGTATGGGATTCATTTTCATCAGCTGATATTGATATATATATATATCACAATATAAATTAAGACAATATTTTTGTTGATTTTAAAGATTCCCTAAAAATTAAATATCCATTAAAAAAAATCCAAACATGAAAAATTACCAAAATTAGTTTGAGCTACAAAGATTATCATCTCATCAGCATAAATCTTGCATTTTTTTTAAATGCCCTTATAACTAACTTCATATTGATCGGATGTGTCCATGGCTACAGTTACATTGTGTTTGAAGGACGTCAGTGAGATGGTTGAAGATCTCAGCCCCACAACATTTCACTCTGTTCTCCAGAGTCAGTCTCTAGAAGACTTCACTGAGCTCTGGAATGAATTCCTGCATCACCTAAGACATAACAACGGAGACCTGTCCATATTTTGGATGTCTTATGTTGACACGGTGGAAAATGTTCTGCTCGGTCTCTTGCGTGCCTCTCGTGAGGGAGATGAGGGATCTGCATTTGAATGCAATCCGCTGTATGGTCCCCAGGTGCTTTGCCTATGACAAAGTGAACTATGCCAGGTATCTCCCAGCATACTATGCTGATATGTCAAATCTGCCCTCAGATCATCCAGAGGTCTATGAAGCCTTTTGTGAGGGACACTTTTCTGTACAACTCTCAGGAAGCAATCCATTTGGACGTGTCCCTGTTGATCAAACCACCGAGATGACAGTCAACAAGGACACACAGACGCCTGGGGGCACATCAAGACTCAGCCTGAAATCTGATGCTCTGATGCAACACTATATAACAGCAGAGCACCGAAGTGCCAAGTCCTAAGCCAATTGAGGGACATGGTCCAGGTGAACAAAGGAGACCTTCATCATTCAGTCTCATCGATAGTTGGATAAATCCATTTGCTGGGAGCAACGAGCTTGTGAGCTTATCCACTGTGAAAGTAGCACATTGTGACATTGCATCAGATTTGTTGAAGGCATCTGAAGTAGGAGAGCAAGCCTATGCAAGATTCGTATCGGAACGACTTAAACAGAGTCCTCCAAAAAAACTATTCCATGATGTCCTTAAAAGAAATAAATTGAAGACATTCAGCAACATGTGTAAAAAAAACCAACAGGTGAAGACATCAGGACAGACCATCATTCTGAAAGCTGACAGATCCTTGTTTGGTCGCATCGTTGTCATGGCACAGGCAAGAAATCTTAGCATGAATGAGATCCTTTCCCATCCTTTGGGTCCATTACCGTGGGCTTTAGCAACCCCAGAGGGCCTCCTCAGAAAAACAAATATGGCAGCCCAAGGCCTCCTGCCTTCAGAAAGATGTCCCCCCGCCCCCAGCTAAAGAACTACCAACACACTCTGCAACCATTGTTGATGGAATGCATTTAGTTCAAAAGGTAAGGGGGGGGGGGGGGATCAAACAACATTTGGAGAGATTGCCAAGTTGATTTTTCATATGGCTCTGAGGGAAGGCAGCAAGAGTCAGAGGATGTCGTCTTTGACACATATACAGAGAGATGTCCATAAAAGACATGGAACGATCATCTCGAGGAGAGGAACGAGGACATCGGCTGCAAATCGTTTCAGCCACACAGCTTGTGTGGAGACAGTGGAGGAGCTTTCTGTGCCTCATCCACAACAAAAAACAGCCTTATCTCCTTCCTGGTGTCGGAATGGAGAAAGGAAGAGTACAAAAAAAGGTCTCAGTGGTAAAGTGCTGTTTGTCACTGCTGCAGAAAACTGTTTCAAGATCACAAGCACAAGAAGTGAGGAAATCAGTGGACTAAGATGTGTACAAGAAGAAGCTGATGGATGTTTGCTTTTGCAAATTCCTAGTGTAAACATGATACACCTGGCAATAAATAAAGATTCTGATTCTGAAGATCGCACACAATATTGATAGACATAGGGAAAAATGGCAACAATGTTTGGATGTGCTTTCTGCAAAGCCCTTATTGGGCTTCACGCATATACAGGCTGTGATTCAGAATTCTGCGTTTGCAGGAAAAGGAAAGACAGCTGCAATTAAGATATTGAGAAACAGACCGGAAGTCCAAGACACCTTCATGGAGTTGGGCAAGGGCAATTGGGAACTTACACCCACCGGCGCTGATGGAAAAATTGGAGAATTTCACATGACTTCTCTATACTTCCAAAGCTTCTACGTTCAAAGTTAATGAACTGAGGTACCACCTTTTCTGTACGAAGAAAGGGGAAATTGAGGGTCATCAGTTCGTTCAACACCACTCCCCTGGCTCCCTGTCCTATCCAATATAACCCCCCCACATATCCAGTGAGTAGCATCTACTCAAAGGATGCTTCAAAAGGTCAAAGACTCTCCCCATCTACCAATCCATGCAGACATCTTCAACCCACCCACTGCCCGTCTTCCATCTAGACGACCGATATGGAAGAATACCCCACCAGCCGACTTCACCACCCAATCAGCTTGGGAAAAGGGATGGGAGCCCGAGGATGTCCCAAACAAACATCTGGTGTCAGACCCCACCCAACAGGTCCCTGGCACCAACCTGCCAAGGATACAGTGGTCAACCCTTAATAGATTCAGG